>PVYE01003684.1:4787-82264 GCA_002995055.1 Rhizopogon rudus | reverse complement strand
CCCCTAACCCCGCTTCTCCAACTGCTGCGGCTCGTCCTCCCATTTTTGTGAACACCAAGCTTAACAGAGGTTTCACTATTGGCTACCCTGACCTTTCACCAACACGGACACCTGTGTCACCGGAAGATTATGTTCCACGACCAACTCTCACTCGTGCAGCTACATTCGGTGGCAGTTCAGATGACCCATTGTTTGCCACGCGGTCTTTCTTGAGCCCCCGTCGACATACGTTAGCAGTGCCGAACTCACCAGAGCATGAGACCATAAGCCGACCAAGCAGCGCCCAGTCAAATGTGTCTCTTGGTCGAAACCACTCGAACATGTCTCTTGGTAGGGGCTCATATCGGAAACATGATGGACAAGCCCCACGCCCTCACTCTCCCACTCCTAGCATCTACGAAGGATCGAATATGTGTGCCATATCCAGTGCAACCCTCGCGGCAGCTTTGGCTCCATCAGAAACCGATGGCTCCCAGGTTCCGTTCGCTCCACGCCCCTCGTCTTCCGACCACGCATATTCAAGGGAAACTACCGGACCACGGTTTGCTCCGATGTCAGCGAATGGGGTCAAGCGCTTTGATCGACATTCCAGGGGATTTGCCATGATGTACGCATTCTGTGTTGCAAACATCGCATAAGGATACTGAGATTGTGTTAGTGATCCTTCAATATCTGACTACAAGATCAAAGCGTATCAAGCTCACTACCCCAATCATGAGTAAAGTTCACTTCTCTTATTCTAAACAAAGTCACTAATATTATCGTGATTTCAGTGGAGAACTTCCTATAGGCTGGACGGCGTATGTACATCCTGAAGGTGCTCGCTACTTCCTGCACGCTCAGACAGTGAGTTATGAATGTCCAGTTCATTACTTGCGACTCAACAACTCTCAGAGAACATACACGGAGTCCGATGTGTGTTCGCCGGAAATATTGAATGATATCGTCTACTTCTCCAACTATCTTCATCACGAACTCCGCGTCGCCATTGACACCAAGAAGATTGATATTGACGTTGATTACGACGAAGTGGAACTGGTTCTTGAGCCGAAGAAAACATTAGACCAGGAGGCTGAAATTATATGTTGCTACTACTTCGTTAACCCTGCGGAAAGATGCCTTTTCTGGCTAGATGAATATGATGCAGAGGATATGCTGGGAGAATGTCGGGGGGTAACCGCATTATCTCACAAAAGTAAGTGCATTCGATCCGCTATTGACTGGTTCTCATGTGATGATATTTTCAGGATTAGCAGTGCAAGCTCAATACTGGTGTGTATCACTATGAATGTATGTCGTAGATGCATCGTTCTATATTTCTTACTAATAACCCCTGCTAGTCTTGATTCCAGGAGTCAACAAACACCTTTCTAGGAAGCACTGGGAAATGTTTCCTAACCTTTGTATCATTACGCGAGAAATACTGGATGAGCTTAAAGAACTTATGCTCCATGCCACCTGCGGTTAGTACTCAGCCATAAGAGTAGCTCATCATCTGAACGCAACTTCAGATCACCTTACGACCACGCGATCTGCAGCAGCACTGAGTGCCGATGAGCTCAGACAATACTTTGAAATTGTGAAGTTTATACGAGGTAATGTTGTCTCTACATTTCCTGTTCGTGGTGGTAATTTGTATCCACAGTGGAGACAACCGTCGACAGAGCACATTCAGTGGTCATCTTAGGTGCGGGTGACACTCCTATCTCTAGGTAATGCCGCTGAGCTGAATAACAGGGCGAATTTTGTACACCTTCTGTGAGTTTCGCGTCTACATCAATGTAACGGATTCCTCATTTTCCCAGGTCGCAACCAGTACCTGAACTTCCATGGTCAACCATGTGCTCGATTAAGTGTAGACCAGACAGTGCGCGGCTGGAGTTATAAGCCATCGATTTACATGACTATATTCGCTCCACTCCTTTGCATGGCCCCCGTTGCTCACGTGCGATCCCTGCACACCAGCTTCGTAGACGATCTCGCAAGTACCGCGGAGTGGAAGATATTCATCACAAGATTGAATGGGCAGCTCCAGAACCTTAACCTTCTTGTGAGTAATCTTCGCCTTCGTCGTATCGTGCTTATCTCTATTTCTCTAGGGCACGGTGCTCCTTGGTGCCAACGTTGGTTTCCTAGCGATTCAATCGGTCGATGTAGGCGCTGGGCGTTCTGCGACTCAGATAGCCAGTTACATGTCTCTCGTTCTTAGTTTTGGCTCTATTGCTCTGGGTCTGACGTTCATTGCTTTGGATCTCACGGGTAGGGAACGTGGTTCCGAGGCCGTAAGTGACTTGATGCGCGCACTATAGCGATTCACTCATGGCTCTTGCACACAGGCAAGGTTCCTGCAACGGATGAACGACGGGAAACATGGTCTGGAAAAGTTGGCGATCATATACAGCCTCCCTTATGCATTGCTTATGTGGAGGTGAGCTCCCCTCACGCAGTCGAGACATTTTATAGCTAAGTTAAATCCAGTATGCTCCTCTTCATTGTGGCATTCTCCTACGAATGGTGTAGTCCCGGGGATGCAGTCTCTAGGGCTACAGTTGGCACGGTACTATTGATCGTCTGCGGGCTTATCGTATGGTGCATATCTGTGGCATCAGATAAACGTGCACCCTGGTGGTGGAAGTCAGACCAGCTGCAGGATGTCGGCAAAACTAGCAAAGAAACACACTTGCGCAAGCATAGTCGGCCCAAAAGCCTGGCTGCTCGTTTGCGCGGTTGGTTTGCCACCACAAAGAACCGAGTTTCGGTGGTCTCCGTTCGCAGTACACGCAACGGCTCACCACCTCTTGCGCGCGGCATGACTCGGACATCCGTACCACTCATCAATTTTAGGCGCGCGACGATAAGCCGACAGGCCCCGCCAAAGATCACCGTGACTACACGACCTGACTCAGGGGAGGTAAATGGTGTACCGCGTACCCCATCGGAGGCAGGGGTAGGCTACCAGTGTGAATAGAAACAGACACGGGAGGTTTGTCACATCCTTCAGACATTATTTTCACGTTACATCTGTCCTCGCATGGATCAATTATGCATTATACTCTCAAATACTCTACTTGATCATTTTTTCAATGTGTACAGAACTAGACAAATGTGAAGCCTTGTGAAGCCTGAGTGACTTAGTAGAGAAAGAACACTGTCTTCCTTTCGTCACTTAAGATATGCCTAGGAGACTAAGTTGAGCTGAGCGAAGCACCAAATTGCCAAATGGAGAATAATTGGTTCCGCAAACTTCATCCTTATACAAATGCTACATACTGAATTGGCGTACTCTCGATATGATTTCTCCTTTCCTTCTGGCAGCTCTATGTCTTCTGCTGTCTGTCATTTACAAGCCGTTTGAAATCAACCCAGATGCGTTACTGCAGTGGACTGCGTCCCCTCCACGTGTCCTGCTACTAACTGCTCATCCCGACGACGAATGTTTTTTCTTTGCGCCTACAATTTTGGCACTCCAGCGAAGCAGTTTAAGTCCTGAAATATTCTCCTTATGCTTGTCCGCCGGAAATGCTGATGGTATGGGGGAGCGACGAAAGGGAGAGCTTGGGCGCAGTTTAGATATCCTTGGAGTTGACGGGGATAAACGTTGGATTATTGAGCACCCGTACGTCATCCCGTCATAGAATTCATAACAGGCTGATGAGTTGTTTCAGGCAGTTGCAAGATAACATGACGCAACAGTGGGAAGCTGAGGTTATTGCGGAAGTCGTCCGGCCGTTCGTGACGGAGCACCATATCACTTCTGTTAGACACCAAATTCAACTGCATCTGTGCGGTGTGCACACTAACCGTTCCTTCATTGCAGGTTTTGACTTTTGACATGAAGGGAATATCTTCACACCCGAATCACTTTTCCCTCCCAGTGGGTGCATCACACCTCGTGAAATCCCTTTCATCCTCCTCAAATACGTCCGTGCCACGACTCTTCAGTCTAACTACAGTGCCAGTCCTTCCGAAATACACCGGGATGTCTTCCGCTCTCTTTGCTAGACTTGCTCTTACTTCTCAATCTTTCTCGGTTTCTGAGCCGACGGTGGATTCACTACCTGTTTTTATTTCTGGGATCCCAGATTACCTTACAACTGTAAGAGCCATTCTAGCGCATGACTCTCAGATGGTGTGGTTTCGCTACTTGTACATGACGTTTTCAAGGTATATGTGGGTTAATGAATGGGTTGAATTTAAGACTTAGGAGTCGTACGGCGCAATTCACTTGATATCGCACATGTACCTAATAGCTGATCGTATAGGGTGCCGTGCAATTTGCTCCTGTGATCGAGTCGGTGTCTTGGGCCTACAAATTGCACACTAAGTCAGGGTCTATGCGTGTCAGGGCTTTCGGGGTCATCCTAAGAGAGGAATCAGTGTAATCGTCACGGTCCTTTTTTATAAATGGGATAAGAGCAGACTTTGCACTTGGATTCACGAGCTGCAAGCCGTGAAAGACCCCCCTATTAGTTTGTCCTTGTTTGTCGCACGCGCAAACACAGATTTTCGATTTACCTTGTTTGAGTTGCAATTACGCCTGGGCCGCCAGAGTCGAGTGCACTATGACACGTTTCAGTGCCGCCGTCAGCGACAGCAGCGATGACGAACGCGATGTACATATGGTTCAGGACTTCCAAAAGTCTCCCGTGCTCTCACCACCGAAACTAATGGAAGACGACAATGGTTCAGAGGAGGACATAGGAATTGACCAGGAATCAGACGAAGAAAGGTCGGAAGAAAGCTCGTCAGACATACAGGAAGACGACCTCGCCCCCGTTCGCTCAAGACTGACGCGTAATCACGCTTTGGAGGACGATTCTGATGACGATTCTGAAGACGGGTCCGAGAACACAAGTTCAGGCTCTGCTTCGTCCGGCGAATCTGATGTAGATGTGCCAGCGCAACGGCAAGACGTTTCAGTAATACCATGGGCTAGACAAGTTGGTGTGGATGTGCAGAAGATGCACGTCATGCAGACTTCGCTATTTCGTATACCTGAGGAGGCCGTGGCATTCAAGGCAATGAACCGTGCAACACGACCCCATCCTAAAGTGTTACCTACCGTCAGGCGAAAACATAGTCGTGACTCCATTGGAGATGGGCTGCGGATGGATTCACAGGAGGTCAGTCGCGCCTCTTGTCTTTGCACCAGCCTTTGATTCATATCACATGTTTAACAGAGGGCCTCATTTGCACATGACATAGAGCCACCAGCTTACCGACCGTCTCGAAAATATGCCCGAGTGGAAATCTCAGCTTCTGCTGTAGCTGGTTGTGAAGATGGTCTGGTAGACGCTGGTTTGGCGTTTGGTCGATCCTTCCGCGTGGGTTGGGGACCAAGTGCCACTTTGGTACACCTTGGGCAACTCTGTGCCCCGTCGAGTCAAATGTGAGCTTCGTGCATTTTCATGCACTATTATTATTCAGTTGTTGACGGTGTGTTTATGACAGTGAGAGTTCTGCAAATTCTTCGGTTATCACGAAGACCATCGTACCGCTCTTCGCAGGTTCCCATAAGGAGGTCAATATTCGACTTTCACGTCTTCTACAACATCACTTGAGCAAGACGCCGATTATTAAAGATGAAAGTGGAATCCCGTTCGCCGATCCATCCACCGAACTTGATTTCACCTCGTTCGTCTCCTTGTACCCTTCCTCCGATCAGTCTTATGAGCAGTCTCTTTTCCGACTTGGTCGCGCGTTATTCGACAAGATCGACTTGAACCTCGCACCGGAGATTACTGTTGACATTCGCAATCGGATATCTACAGTGCGGCGGAAGGCCGCATTGTCAGCGTGGCTTGAGGAGGCTGTAAGCCATCTTGTAGATGCTGATATCAAGAAACATTCACCTGGAGACTCTGCTGCATTTGTATACACTCTCCTTACAGGCAACCGGATAGAAAAGGCCTGCGAAGTAGCCATGGACAATGGCTATATCAAACTCGCAACTTTGATATCACAGGCTTCAGGTGACTTTGAGTTTAGGGAGGACTTGAAGGAGCAAATACAACTCTGGCGGGAACAGCGGATAGACGTGCATATCGGGGAGAGCATGCGCAAAATTTACGCCTTACTTGCTGGAATACTAGATGTTGTGGAGGGGTCAAAAGGTAGTAGTCTAGAGCAGTGTCCAGACGTTGACCCTGTCAAAGGTCTTGACTGGAAACGCACCTTGGGTTTGCATCTGTGGTTCTCTGAGCCGATGGATGCACCAATATCACAGGTCTTCGAGTCATACAACCGATCACGACAAGAGTCGCCTTTCCGTGTTTCCCCTCCCATCCCTCCATACCTCGAACCTCCCTCGACAGAACGGCTGTCACTCAAAATTCCCTCACCGCCGCCTTCGGACGCCCTTTTCTCTCTAATTCGCTTACATGCAGACCCTGCATGTTCATTATCACAGGTTCTTTCCCCACTCTCATTCGGGCCCTCACCAGGCGACTATTCACTCTCATGGCATCTGTATATCATTCTATCACGATGTATGCGCATTCGCGACTTTGCCGATCGTGCAGACCCCGGAAGGCGCAGGGCCGCCATGGATGATGATAATGAGCAGGATTGGCATGAAGGCCATAGCCCAAGCGCTGACCTGCTTGCGAGCAGCTATGCACACCAACTGGAGCAACTTGGCATGCTCCAGGAGGCTGTCTTCGTGCTTTTGCACATAGAAGGGTCTGCAGGGTGAGAAACATTGTTCGTGTATATGCCCTAGATACTGATGGTGGTGGCAGTCGTGAAAAGGCGATCAAAGACCTTCTTCACCGCTCTGCCGACAAACTGGATGAGTGGATGTGCAGTGGTATTCTCGGAAGCCTCAAGATTCCCATGGCTTGGGTAAACGAAGCCAGGGTGAGTATCTTTCACTGTTCATTCTTCCCCTCACTAACTTTCCTGAAGGCTGTGTTTGCTATTTACGAAGGCAAGGTTTTCGAGGCCTACCAGCTGTACTTGAATGCAGGGTTATATCAGCAAGCTCACGATCTTGCTATTGTGGAGCTTGCTCCTGAAGCAGTCATTCGGCAGGACCTTGATCTACTTATATCATTATTCGAAAGAATTGCCAACCAGACTGTCGATGGGTGGCATGTACGTGGCAAGGTGAAGGCATTTTTTCTTTCCGCGCTACCCGTTTATCTGAAACGTGTGTCCCGCATAGGTCTATATGGACTACGCTCATGCTATGGCACGCATCCCCGAGTTGCATGCTTCGCTGTCAGAATCAACAGTTCCAGATGCGGTTGAGGAGCAGGAGTTAGACAACTTCACCCGCACTGTGCCCCGACTCATCAACATCCTGCCCGACATGTTGTCTAATTCATCTGACCCACGGCACAAAGTCGCATTAGCCGAGATGATTTCTGGTCTAACAGCCGTGCTTGACCTCGTGAAGCCCTTGGCGCTGGTGCGTTTTTGTTTGTATTCACCTATTGGCGAATATTGATTGCTTTCAGTCGCAGTCACAGATAAAGTTAACTACAATCGATGAGGCTACTAAACTGCGGCACATACAGACAACATTTTATGAAAAATACATGAGGTCGATTCAAGCTTCATGATTGCTGTTGATCGGAAGATCGATCTGCTGCCTCTTTCATGTTTATCGTTGTATTAACGGTCGTAGATATTTTCCCTCTTTAATGTAACTAGCGACTTAAAGGAACCCTGTTATTTAATCATTCATCTCCAATATGCCGTCCGTGAAGTTACCGCTCGAATCAGAAGCTACAAAAGTTATTTGACTGATAATGAGGTGCGAAGGAAGCTATGTTAATGGAGGGAGTCGAACATCGCGATTCTCGCCCCGATTCTGACGTCGATTCTTCAACGTGAATCGAGTGTAAATCGCCCTAAATTTAAGTTTGAATACCCCCATTGGATTCTGCTAGCGACATAACCTCTTCTTAGTCACTCCGAGTCATGCAACTTGGGTCAAGACTATGCTAATTGAACACTACGTAGATCTTACCTCATGTTACGCAGGTGGTTCAAGGTCCAGAGCCGCTTCAACGATTCACAACGATTCAGGTTTTCACACGATTCTCGTTGAAAATCGAGGGGAGAATCGACCTCAGAATCGGCACGAGATGTCTGAGACGTCTTTCTTGGTGAAACCGTGATGGTACAAATAATTAATGGAAGTAGTGTCCCTGACTACGCCAAAATTCATTCATTTGTCAAACCATCGACCCTAAAATGAAGAAACCCGACATGATTCGCGCCAGGGTAAGTTACCGTGACATACTTTCGTAGAGGTACAAGTGGAACGACCCCGATACTCGTCCCCCGATTATTAGCTTTTTTTTCCTTTCACTTGAGATACATTCACTATTCTTCTACGACTGAGCGATCGATGTGAGTTGCTGTTATTTTTCCTACAAACTATGATCCTAACTTATTGGTGGAATTTTTTTTTTTTTAGCTAGCTCTTCTGCAGACTGCCGCTGAGCCTGTTCGTTGTCGACAAAACTCTCACCATCATGTCCGCCCCCGTGGAGATCGACGCCCTTTCCGAAGAACAGCTCATTGCCATGCTGTAGGCGAAGAAAAACCAACGCAAGGCGGAGGAAGCACGTCGTCATGCTGCGGAGGAGGCGCAAAGAAGAGGCTAGACGGAAGGCTGAGGAGGATAAAAAAAGAGCGGAGGAGGAGGAGCGGAAGAAAGCGGAGAGGGAAAAGAAGAATGCAGAGGATGAGGGCAGTGACCGATGCGCAGCATGCATCAGGACCGATATGCTCTGTACATTCTTAGCGGTCGGTAGCGAAGCCACTTCTTGTGATCGCTGCAGGTCCGGCCAGAAGCTGTGCATATTTCCTGGAAATGCAGATAAACCAAGGCGGAGGAAGAGGATGAATGAGGTGGAGATGTCATGCGGAGGTAACGGTAAAAAGAGGGCTCGTCAGTTAAGTCCGAGTCCGGTGGAGGTCGAGGAGGTAAATGAGAAGATGTCGGTGGTGGCTATCCTGGAGGTACTGACGGAAAAGGTCGAACAGCTCACCCATGTGGTGGTAGAGGGGTTTGCCCCGCATCGAAAGGAACAACAGCGTAATATCACTGCCCTGAACTCCGTTTCTGGGGCACTGGCCAGAGAACCAGGAGCAGGCTTCTAAGGCCTCCGGGATCGAAAAGGACACACCAGTTAAATTAAATGAGCATTACAAATTCTCTAGTAATATAAGTTTAACGCATCTATCACTGCACACACCTAATGTCAAAACATTCCTCTAGTAATATAAGCTTAACGCATCTATCACCGCACACCCCTAATGTCAAAACATTCCTCTAGTCGATGCTCTTCCTCTAGTCGATGCTCTTCCTCTAGTCGATGCTCTTCCTCTAGTCGATGCTCTTACCGCACTGCAGGAGGATCGTGGCCAGCACGCCAACCTCCAACAATCCGAGCTGGATGGCGTGGGGCGTTAATTCGAGAACCACAGCATCATATGTCTTCGATACTCGAGCAAGTACGTCATATGAGCCTGGAATAGAGAGCTTGTCGCCAGCATCGTCAACGAAATGATATCACGGTATAAAATGCCTGGCCTACCTGCAGAAATCTGTCATAGGGGCTCCATGTGTAGCTAACGCCGTTGTGGACCATGAATCGTTGACTACAGAACGTTACACGGATGAGATCATCTTGCATCCCACACAAATTCGATCAAACGCACCTTCTCTCAGTCGAGAGTCTAAGCCATTGGTACACGGGCTGCTTTGTAAGGAGCTTGGGCGCCTCGACCGTTGGGTGATTCTGCCACTCCAACAGCGCGATGTTCGACCCACGTGCATCCTTCAGCATCGTGTAGCCCGCGTCTGTCACAACGCGAAAATACATCTCATTGCGCGGTCCGATGACCTTGCAGTTCAAGATCGTTGGACTGAACGACATGAAATTGAATGTGACTGAGTTTGGCAGCGGCGAGGATGCAGAGGGGTAAGGAAGAGCACCGAACACGGACGGCGGGGGCGCACTGGAGCCCAAGGAGGACTGGCCGTTCGCTGCGTTCCATGCGTCTTGCGCCGAGAATGGGTTGCTTCCGTACATTGTCGAGGAAATGAGCAGAGAAACTTAGCGAATGAAAACTTGCGTGTTTGACTGATGAGCAGCTCGGGTCTTTCTGCATACCTTCATATATTCAATGCACGAATGGCGATGCAAGACTCGAAAGGCATTTGGGCACACAGGAATCCATTGCTCTAGAGTAGGTGAGCTGACGCGTCCGATTGCTGCGCGCAGGGACAGAAGGCCAGCCGATGCAAATTCCGGGCAATAAAACACTGGTGACGGGTGCAATGAAATCATGAGCGCCATCGGGCGCGGAGCGGTTGCACTCGACATGGCCACGAGGGTGGGCTTGTGCTATGAGGTCATGCCCGGCGTTGAGGCACTATACGCATTACAAACCGTCGTCATTTCGTCGAGCTTGGAGCTATTTTGGGGTTGTGTTGGACACCGAATCGTTCCAAGGAGAGGGGCGCTGCAGGACAAATGGACATGACATGCGCACCGAGCACATCGCAATTAATTGGGCGATACATTCTTGCGAGCTGTTCTCTACAGGGGGCGTTTTGCAAAAGTTTCAACGACCGGGAGTTGTCAGCGGCTAACGTCGATCATCCATATTAGTATTAGTTGGTAGTGCGCTAAATAATTAGTCAAAATTTGAAGGAAGTAATGGGCTATTATTCTCACTGTAGAATCGTTCTCCATCGTGTACAACTGCCTGCGTTATTGACGGAACTGCTCAGCCAAGTTGAGCCCCACTACATTTCACCACGCCACCATGGCAACATGTGTTACACGATAATAGTGAAACGCGGAAATGTATTCGACATGACAAGCTAAGTCAGACTCGGACGAATTCTTCAGCGTTCATTGTTCATTGGCGCAAACAAAGGAGGGGATACTAAAACATAGAAATGCAATGATGTACAAGGGACATTGGATGCGTTCTTATACAGCAGACCAATACAACTCATGTATACTGCTTAGCGAAAGTAAATGGGCACCGTACTATGTGGCATATCTGCAATAGACCAGGTGAGACCAGATATTACTTAACAAATGCAGTAGGTACTTACTTCCTTGTCCACTCTCTAGCCGTTGCTTCGTAGCGAGTACGGTCAGTCTTGTACAGGTGGGCGATGTCATGTACCAAAGGATCATCGGGGTTAGGATCCGTCAGCATCGAGCAAATCGAAAGTAACACTGTACGCCGCGCGATGTAGGCCTGAAGTCATTGGACAATACAACCATGCGCACCTTTCGATATAGTCAACGCTGGTGACCACTGATCCCTCAGAATATCCAGACATATGGATCCATTGGCATTGATATTAGGGTGATAAATCTTCGTCCTGAAGCTGACTTTGGGTGGCTTGAAAGGGTAATCGGTGGGGAACGTGATTGTAAGGAAGAAAACACCACCCGAGTATGGTGAGTCAGTCTGTAATGATGTCAGGTGACTCGATCAGGATAAAGCCAGGATCAAGAGCAAGACGACATACCGGGCCCATGATCGTTGCTTGCCATGAGAACATGTTGTCGCCTACAGGGCCTGCGCTGCAGGACGAGGGTGGGTCACGTCCGAGGTCAATCAATTCCTGTGTGTCACATGTCAGAAATGAGCGCGGTGGCGAGCATCGCCACAGAAACACAAGTAGCAACAAACGGACCTTGTTAATGCGCTTCAAGGCCATGACAGAAAGTCGTTATAAAGGGTTTGAGACTTCATCAGCAAGCCAGAAAGAATCGTCATGAGATCGACCGAAATCGCACACGATCAGAAGATGCGGAGTAAGCGCAGTTATAGAGGATGAGGCATTCCATCCGATATCAAGAAAATGGAGTATAAAGGAGACAGAGTGAGTGGAATAAATTGACAGTGAAAACTGGAAAAGGACTTACAGATGAGTTTGGACGACGACGATGAGCGGGGATGCTGTGGTGGTAGAAGGTCAAGTCGCGAAGCCAGGAGATTGTGCCTATTTATGATGTTTGTAATCTGTTTGGTCGCTGACAAAAGCAGCGATATCGGATTCAACTAGTACTGTTCTCGTCGCTTCACGCTCACATGTTACCCTATTCAGCGCTCAATGGTTTTTTTATTGTTTCCCGTATATTCTATCGTCAGATATACGGCTATTCTAGTCTCAATATATATTAAATCCAGACGAGGATGGCGCATGGGCAAACTAGCGATTGGACGTGGGCAGCGCTCTATGCCGAGAAACCGTCCCAGCACTAAGCAGGTCCGCCATTTCCCAGCGAATTCTGATGCCGTTTGGTCCCGGACCTAGTGCAAAGGAGCGGCTTTAATAATATCGTATCCCCAATGCTAATCAATTTGCAATAATATCTTTTGTGGGTGGATAAAATCAATACAAGGCTCACAGCCGTCATCCTCGTCTTCTGAGCCATTATAATTTGGGAAGAACGCAGAACTCGGAGACAGTGAGCGTCATAGACGGGAAGGAGATGCTGTTAACGGCGGTGTAGGGACCCTATCTTCTGTAGTGCGAGAAGTGAGTACGACATAGGCTGGGCACGAGTGTCTATGCCAGGCCCATATCGCAGAGGGGATGATCGTGCGTTGGAGTAATGGGAAGAGAGGAAGTCGGTGTAAGTGGAAGAAACCGTTGGACGTTTTGAAGACGTCAAGGAATCAAGGAATTCGGTTACTAGTCAATCTGAATCTGGAGTGCCCATTTTCAGTGTCACTTTTTGAAATCCCGGCTTCGTCAGCTGAACCAGTTACATGGCAGTGTTTCCAGCCAGCCAGACTCGGGATTTTATAACTGTCCTTGTTCTCAAAGAATGAGCGGCGTGCACGGACATTGAATGGAGCGGAGTAGTAATGAGACAGGAACCGGGTCTTGACTCTTGACTGGGTCCAATGGAGGTTATCTTTCATTACATACCGCGAGCTTGGCATGACGAGCATTCATCGTGGACGATGTCTAGCCTCTACGTTTGTTGTGACTTAAGTGCGTCTAGACCAATGCCACTGACTCTTTTTCGGACTCAGCTAGCTTCGCCTGCTATCAACATTACTTAGACCCTTGGCGCGAGTGGCGTCGAGTTCACTGGGATTGAAGGGTGCGAGCTAGACTGCAGCCATCAACGAATACGGACTTCTCCAAGATCGCCGATTCGCAATAACTAGCCTTTCTCCCTAGTCTCCCGTAGTTAGACCTCGAAAGAAGGAAGAGAATCGTCCCTTCTGTTTCAAGCTACGCCAAATCGATAGATCGTCAAATTCATATGGGGTTTTAAGTTAGCCAGACCTAGAGTACTAGTTGTTCCTTCTAATAAAAGACTTGACCTTGACCGCGGCCATGCCCATTGGCTACCTTTATACATTCTCGCGGGATGACTTCGAGTCTGTCCAGTGGTTTCCTTCTAGTGATCAGCACGCTCGAAAGAGAGCGCAATATGTGCTGATGTAGCAGCAAAGTCAACAAAATATGGAATACTAGTAGTAGGACGCGAACTGGAGCAGCCGAGATTGATAATATTTGCTATTACTGATTGAGTGCCATCTGGTCAGTGCAGATAACATCACGATTCATGGGGCTATGGGACCAAATGTGCCACCGCTGAGAGCTGAGCATTGAGCAACGAGACTTGACACACAATAGCTGCAATAGCAGCCTCAAATACGAATTTTAAAGACAACAAATGAACATGCTCATGCCATTAAGTACACCGTGTATCCAAGTCCTTAAAAATGCACCACCCCCGTCTCCAGTATAATGAAAGCAAAACCAACATACCTGTAATGCCTCAGGCTGTCAAACAGATGACCGACTCCCATCCAATCTCCTCACTCTTCGTCTTCATCATCACTAATGACCAGCACAGTTTCCTCACACGAGCAAGGCCAGCAGAACCTACTCGTCACCGCAGGGCTCTTCCTCTCCACACCCACCGAATCCATCTCCATCAGTCTGCACGTGGCTTAGCCCTAGCCACACCGTCCCTGATGTTAGAACTTGACTTACCTGCTCCACTCACGCATCGCGCACATAATATTCTCTTTCTCCTCCTTACTCTGCGCCCGACTGAGCTTCGCGATAAGCTCCTTGCTTTGCGAAATGTACTGCTCAAGCTTAAGTTGCTTCTGCAGCAGCTCGTGTCGTGCATTCATGGGCGTCGCGGTTTTGAGCACCGTCGGTTGGATGCTTTCTATCGTCTCGGAAATAAATGAAACAGCGAGGTCTTCCAAGCTGCTGATCAGAGGTGAGCATGGATCCAATAGAAAAAGACAGGCAAAACAAACGTCACTGGCGAAACGGCAGGACTGGGTTGTGCAATGGCAATATCGCCATTGACTGCGGAGGCAGCGGGGGTTAGTGTAAGATGAGTGGACGCGGGAGAGGCGGTAGAACTGCGAGTAGTCGTCTTGTTCTGCTTGCTTTCCCGGACAAGTCTACGCAAGTTCATTTCAAGCGCAATCTTGTCCACAGACGGCTCGCGTGCCAAGGGTACTGGTAGTTGTGAGGGAGAGCTCGAGAGGGTGGCGGTAGATACGAGGGGATTGATCATGTCGATGTCTTCCATAATCGGTGCAGATTTAGTCGAGATGCTGTTTTCTTCGAGTTCTTTTTCGCGTGCCAGTGATGGGAGATTGGCTAAGTGTGAACGTTCTAAGGAATCCTCGTCAGGCGCTTCTGTACACAAGAGAGACGACAGTACGTCTGTGGGAGAAGAATGTAAATAAGAGTCTGGCTCGGTAGGTGGCAGTGTCAAGGCCATCGCTGGGACCTCTGCAGGATTTATATCCTGTTGTTGTGCGGCTTTTAAATCCAATGCATGGACTGGACCATTGTCTGCTGACGCAGAAGCCACTGCAGAAGCCACGTCCATATCCACAGCAGACAGAAGGTCCACATTGACCCATTCGTTTCCACAGTCTTCAGCAGGTGATAGCAGGTCACTGGGCATATGACTCGTCACTACTGGTGTGGAAATATCCATATCTTCGTCTCTGTCGTCGTGAGATACCACGACTGGACCAGAGGAAGATGCAATGGATATATGATCCTCGTCATCTTGTGTAAAATGGCCAGTCCCGAGACCATCATCCTGCACGCCACTAGACTCATCAAAGCGCGCAGAAAAATCATCGAACGAGAACTGATGACCGCGAGGTGCTGCTGCATCGGTAGACGCCTCTTCTTGCTCAGTAGATGGTGCGTGTGCTTTTTGGTCGACAGCAGTATCCTTGCTCGCGGTAACCTGTACCCCGCTTGAACTACCTTGGGGATTCTGTTGCTTCCGCTGCGACTTCTTCTTCTGACTCTTGCTAAACTTAGCAATCGAGTCGCTTTTCTTCGTGCTCCCATCCTCCACTTCGCCTTCCTCGATCTCACCAACACCAGCATTAGAGCCCACCCCCGTAACCCTATACCACCACGCTCGAATGGCATGCTTCCCCTTCCCCTTCAACTGCTTACTCTGAAACGCCTTCCGCGCAGAAGCAGCACCCTCAAATTCTACTAGTGCCTTCCCGCTCTTCGCATCCACCTCCACGCACACCGGCTCTGCCTCCCCTGCATTCAATGCCCACTTGTGCACCCACGACGGGTTGCGGAACCGCGTCGGGATGCTGTCAAGCACGAGCGTACATGCGGGGTTAGGCTGTGAGGCGAGTGGCTTTGCGTATGTCCCTGTCTTACTGTTAGGATCTGCCTCGGGTGCGTGCCCGATGGGGACGATCTTAAGCTTTGACTTCCGCATCTGTTCTGCGAGCAGCTTCTTGGAGGACGGCTCGGGCGTCGAGGAGTCTGAGTGATCGTCGTCGTCGTGATCAGGGCTAGTGGTGGATATAGGTTGGTGCCCGTTGGGCTGACTGGTTCCAGTAACAGGTATGGATGCAGCAGAAGAATCAAAATCACTGGATGGTGTCTGACCTATAGCAGAAGCATATGGATCGACAGCAGTCGATGCTGGTGGATATCCAGTGGGCATAGCTGGGACCGGTACGTATGTATATGCTCCAGGGTTCGAGTAGTCGGGATACGCAATAAAATAGGTGGCCGGAGGTGGAGGAGCTGCGACAGTTACCATGCTGTATTGTGTTTGCCATGGCTCGGACAATTCTGGTCCGGTAGGATATACAACTGAGCCACCTGCAAAAGGAGTGTTGTACATGAAACCCTGCGACTGCTGCTGCTGCATTTGCGGAAACGCAGGTTGAGTAGATGGGATGGCTGTAGACTTCCCGTCAGCATAGCTGTTCGCTGGCTGCGTTTGCATCTGAGGAAACCCAGGTTGCGGTACAGGGGATGCAATAGCGGAAGGTGCAGCATACCCATTATTCGGAAGGTGGTATTGCTGTTGTTGTTGTTGCTGCATGGCCCGTGGCGCAGTGGGTGGTGTTCGTGGTGCAATGGGCGGAGTTTGAGGAGTCAGCGGCGGGGACTGGGCTTGAGACGCCAGCCAGCTACGGGGGCCTTTGGGCGGAGACGCGGTAGGTAATGGGGGACTGTATGGAAGGTTCGATCTCGGGCCTTGAGGAGCTATTGGCAGACGCCGAACCGGACTCGGTACTGGCTTCGGAGGTGGTGGTCGGGCGGCAAGGTGTTCCCGTTCCTTGCCTTTACCACTTGAAGCGAGTGCTGCCCAGGGTCCTTGGTTAGCCTTAGAGGTACCATTCGGGGCGGCAAGCGACGCAGGTTGCAATGCATAATTCTTCTGGGACCTGAAAACTCGTGGAGAAGTTCCAAGGGTAGGCTGCTCCTTTCTCCTTTTCTTGTTCAGCTTACCGTCTCCTTTCCTGAGTGGCCAGCCCGGGGTGCAACGCTGAGACAGCTGAAACCCAATACCACTGTCTACCCGTTTGCGTTTCAGACCAACCTCAAGGCATACAGGCTCCACTCGGCCTAGAGTGATTACCGTCTGGATAAGTGAAGGGCGCGCACAACAACGGCACTCACCGTCGAGGCCGCGTCCTAGACCGCGACCTGGGCAATAGCCCATATTCAGGGCCATATTGTAGCCCTTGCTCGCCGCAGAAAGCTCCTCCGAATTACCATTTGGTGGAGTACACAAACGATCGCTCTGGTCACCGTCCGCAGAATCTGAATCAACTCGCAGCTGGAGGTCTATCAAAGCTTCGTCCTCGTCGTCGGAAATGACGATAGGAGAACTGATAGAACCGACACCCTGCGTGACCATGATGTGGTCGGTGTGAGAAGTAGTGGAAATATCTGGTCGGGAACGAAGATGTAACGAAGAAAGAAAGTTTCTGAGTGACGATCTCATGGTTTGTTTAAAGTCCGCTCCTGAAGAACGGAAGAGCTCAATGTTATGTTTCTACCGTTGCGTTCAACGTTGAGCACAAAATGTAGGAAACATGCAATAAACACGTTGCTTGCAAAAATAGGTAGTCAGTCGTAAGGAGGGACTTCGAAAACGTGGCCTTGCTGGCTGACACCTGGTCGGTTCAATACTCCGCTTGGTGAGGTGAAAGGATGGAAACATGCAAGTCAACCCAGCGACAAAGGGTAACATCTGGTACTCTACTTGAGCTTGCCTGCCTCGGCTTGGTCTCGTCGTATCAGCCCTACTCCAACAATCACACCGTCTGCTAGCACATCAGCCACTTTACGGCCTTCTATGGCGTGGTGCTCCGCCTGTTTAATGAACTCGGCTTTCACAGCCTTTGCACGCGCAATCTGCACGACTCAGAACACGAGGCAACACGAGGCAAACAGCAGGAACACTCACCTCTTTCGTGTGATGGAGACACTCTAGATAATCATCCGCCTGCAGCCGGCATTGACTAGGTGAGTCAGCCTCGGCGTAGCACTGTGAAATCACTGTAAGAAGCTAACTTCATGAAAGTGTACTCTCGGGTATTACCTTTGAGAATTCTTGCCAGTAGGCAAAACACCGCGAACGGCCTAAACTCAACAGGTCAGCATTCAACATAATTTATCACAATTTTTCGCTGCACACCTCCAGTGTAACTAAAACCTGACTGCACGTGAAGAAAAGTCAGTGAAAGAGCTTGTCATTACCAGGGGAGAAACATACGGCCATCGAGCTTGGGAGGAGAAACGAGTGTGACGCGAAGGATACCGGGTCACGGTCACGTACGCTAATATGAAGATGTGACAGCAGTCACGACAACCCAATAGCCTGCACCGCCACACAAGTAGATTAGTAGCCAAGCACTGCTCTTTGTCTCAATCACACACCACACGACAAGATAAATGGCTGATCAAGCAGAACTAGTCTTTGTCAGGAGCTTTATAAAAGTCATCGGTGCCCAGCCGATTGTGTACAGTGACGACTACCACCAGCCCCCACAGAATTCACTAAAGAAAGTCCCTATCCTACAAGTGCGTGTCTGACTTGAGATGATATTTCATGTTCTTACGTGAAAACCGTGTTTCAGGTCGAGCTGCCACCTGTTCCAGAACGTAAACGAGAGCCTACCACCCAGACAGGTATATGTAATCTCGAATCCATTACCGATGGTAATCTAACGCGAGATCACCAGCTGTATCCATAAGCCTTACGTTCAAGTCGACAAAGCCTCCGCAGTCGTTCACACTTACTGTACAGCCAACCGATACTGTATCCGAAGTGAAAGCATCGCTTGCATCTCAACCACACGCACCGCCCGCAGAAGCACAGCGCCTTTTACTCAAAGGAAAGGCACTCGCTGACACCAAGCTCCTCAAGGAATACGGCGTGAAAGAAGGAGACACTATAAATTTGATGCTCAAACCCGGATTTGATTGGGATCCAGCGAATGTCACATCTACCCCGTCCAAACCCTCTCCAGTAAAGATGACGCTATCTGCTCTTCCAGAAATAAAAGTACCGCAAGGACATAGACGCACACCCTCCATTGTTTTGTCACCATCACCCTCAGTGGTGTCTCTCGAGCTGGAGGGCAAACCCCATGACATTGATTTAACTCTTGACACATCCTTTATACCCACCGCTTCAATGTCGCATGCGGCGCGGTCCACTTACCAGGGTGTTATCTCCGAACCAGGATTTTGGGATCGTCTGTACTCCTTCTTGAGGTAAGTCGCATGATTGAGCACCGCCTCCAAAGTGTGATTGATAACACATCATTAGGACGGAGTTCACTAACGACGGTGATGCACTCGTCGCCTTTGAGGACTTCCTCCGGGCAAGCAAGGGAGGGTTGACAGCCAGTGAAATTGCGAAAATTCGTGACCATGTGGGTGTCGTTGGGATGGCGGGCACGTAGAGCATCTCTGGAAAAGTTAGTTGGGCTTCCGTTGTTACATTGCACACTTGTCTCGATAATTCGCTTCACGCCGCAGGGCTCACTGTAAAATCCTTTGACTAGGAGTAGTTTGCAATGCCCAATGGGTAGCGCAACATGATGGGTGGTGAATGTTCGCCAAAAAGAAAATGCTTTCGGGGCAGATGGCAGAGCCTTGTCCAAGATAACGACCACGAGTCATGACCTCATAGCCCCACTGGCCCAGGTGCCATTCGGAACGTTGTGGTCGCCCCCAAAATGGTATATTCACAATCTCCTCCCGAACTACTGGGGTTATCTATACCAACGCGCCGTTACAGTTTCTCTTCAATTGAACTTGTGAGGCAATATTGATCCCCATACTTCCAACGTTTTCTAGACTGAGTATGATAGTGTCCCTCAGCGGCATCAAGCGAAAGACCTTCTGAGGTTGTGGACTAGTCCTTTGATGGCCACAGTGGGACCGTTAATTTCCAAGTGCCAGGATCAGCTTTCACCTTTCTGGAATCTCCTGTCTTTAGAAGAGAACGGAAATGAACGAACAATCATGATTATAACACTCGCAACGGGTATGCTCGTCGAATACCCCTAATCAACGTCAATTATTAGTACTACCAGCATCCAGCGTGACTGGACTTGTCTAAGGGAGCAAGTGTTTGAGCAGATTGGCTTCCGCAGGCTCTTGGTCTCCAAGACCGACGGGCCTTCATCACATCATGCACCAATGAACAACTTGCCGCCTAACTCACAATACGAAGACCCCTGAGATGGCAAAATGCCAACGGGATCGAAGACCGGCAGCAACACGTTCCAACGCCAACGGAAGGAAATACAATGGGGAATGCCAACTTCCGAGTTTCCCAACGCCAGCGGATAAATGTGTATTTTCCAATTTCAATTCCAATGCAAGCAAATAGGCTCGATCGGAAGCCCGGCGGCGACGCATCCAACACCCAACGGAAGAATGCAATGGGGTAGGACTCGGATATCTCAGCCAGACCGTAGGGAGCACTGACCACACAAGCTCTCCAACGGATGAAAGCACGCTCGCGAATGCCAATGGAATGTCCGAAGGAAAGTATCCGGGCCTCCGCTCTTCGCTAGTAACAATATATAAGGTGTATAATATTTATCGTCGGAAACACACTGCTAATACTCTTGACATTGCTTGCTGTCACTAAACTTCTTTTCGGCCACACGCTGGAGACGAGCGCGAGGAACGCCCAACACTAGTCTCCCCTAGACAGACCACAGGTGACTGAAGACAGTCGTTCCTTCAATACCATGGCCTAACACTCACAAAACAGTTTGGTAAATGGGCAGTCATGATGCGAGGAGAAATACGGCAATCAGGCAATATTTTAAAGTTTAACTCGCATATAGAGCATACCTTAGGCTAGAAGACGACTTGCGGTGGTGGCCGCACCGGCAATCACCTGCGCACGGGCAAGTGAACATATGTCCTGTTGCAGAAGACTAGCGACGGGTCATCGAGAGCCTATCCCCACTTATAGCGATCTTCATAAGCTTCAAGACGTGGCACAGCCACGACTCGGATGAGTTGCGTGGCAGTTGCCCAAAAGATGATCGAATCTTCCGCTAGAATGGTTCATTCATACATTATTGGCGTCCGGGAGCGTCCGAGTCGTCCAGCGTTCCGCATGATGGCATGGAATCATCATCGGTTTTGCATGAGACGTTTTTGCTTAAAAGGCGCCGGCGCAGACCCGTGATTGTGTGGAGCAACGTCACCCTGACGGGTGTTTGTCACATGATGATGTCTTTGGCGCTCATATGCCGCAGCTCGCGGTCTAAACCCCTGATTGCTCTTTCATCCCCACGCTCATCCCGTTCACTTCACCATCAGCTACGCATCATGACCTCTACCAAAGACACCTCAGACATGAGCGACATAGGTAAAATGAAGACGGAGCCCGATGGCTCGTTCAAGAGATTGGCATCGAGCTTCAGGAACTTCATCAAGAACGACGGCCAGTTCATTCCTGAGAAAGGTAAATGGCTATTAGAAGCATATTTATCGTTATCGAAAACTTCGATCGACGTCTAGGGAGATATCACCTCTACGTGTCTTATGCGTGTCGTGAGTAATATGAACATCATACATTTAATGCATCGTTATTGGATGACCATATCTCAGCATGGGCTACGAGAGCTCTTATCGTTCGGAAACTGAAAGGACTCGAGGATTTCATCCGTTAGTCCCCGCCAATTTACGCACTTCATAACTCCCTATAATACTCTCTCGTAGCTGTTACCGTAGTATCTCCTCACATGGGCCAGCACGGCTGGCCTTTCAAGAATGCAGACCCGAGCTGGCAGGATGCAGATGACGACATTGAACATCCAAATTTGCGGCACATCAAAGATCTTTACTTCCTCGCTGATCAGAACTACGGTGGAAGGCAAGTCTATTTCCCTCACCGTGACATTTTCCGTTTCGTTGCTATATCATGAACTTCTTAGATTCACGGTTCCGGTTCTGTGGGACAACAAGCTCAACACTATCGTCAACAATGAAAGCTCCGAAATTATCCGCATGTTGAATACCGCCTTCAACCACTTGCTTCCTGCCGACAAAGCGGAGATCGATATCTACCCCGAGGCGCACCGCCAGGAGATTGATGGTATCAACGAGTGGGTGTATGACACCGTGAACAGTGCGTCTGAGTCTCTACGTTGGAGCTTTACCTGATGAGCCCGTGTGCAGATGGCGTGTACAAAGCTGGATTTGCATCTACACAGTCCGCATACGAGAACGCCGTCTACCCCCTATTCAAGTCCCTTGACCGACTCGAGGAGATGCTCAAAGGCAAGGACTACCTCGTGGGCAACACCCTCACCGAAGCGGACATCAGGCTATTCGTCACCACCGTACGTACGATCCCTGAGTACATCCCATTTCGCACTAAACTTCTTTCCTGTTCCTTTTGCTCAGATCCGCTTTGACCCCGTGTATGTGGGCCACTTTAAATGCAACTTGCGTGACATCCGTCATGGGTACCCTAACATCCATCTGTAAGTTCGTCATTCATGTTCATAAGATGATGGACTCATTTCCGTCAAATAGCTGGATGAGGAAGCTATACTGGAACAACGATGCTTTCAAGTCAAGCACGAAGTTTGATCACATCAAGGAGCATTATTACTGGTCCCAGACAGCGGTGAGCCATGCTGTGGGTTCTTTAGCGCACCCGTATTCATTCACGGCAGGTAAACCCCTTAAGGGTAGTTCCCGTTGGTCCAGTTCCTGATATCGAGCCTCTGTAAAGAAGAAGTTTCATTTCAGCTGCGATTACAAATGAAAGAACACATGTATTAACAGAAAGTGCACGGTATCCCAACAATATCCTGATAAAAAAAGTACCGTGGTATGCTAATGACTCTATGCTTTGGTTCGCCAATACGGAATGATAGATATGACCAGTGTTGTACATCTAACTTGGTCAGTCCAGAGGTTCCAGCGACAATTAGGAAGAAATCACGAGGTATCCACTATAAAACCACCATGACGCCCAGCGAGAACCCTATCACGATCGTCGAAGAAAGGATAGCCAAGCGTTGCCAGCCAACAGGAGGTACCGTCAGTATAGCAGCTGACGAACTGCTCGAGTTTGGTCCACTTCCCGATGCTGAAGACCCGGAAGTGCCCTGTACAGAACGAGGACATTGGAGTGAGCTTTTCTGAACACTAGACGTGGAGGAAGTAGAGGAAGAGACAGGGACAAGAGAGGAAGTTGAGGAAGAGACAGAGACAAGAGAGGAAGATGATGCAAAGGAGGAACTTGAAGGGGACGAGAAGGAGGAATCTATGGATGAACTTGAAGGTGAAGTCGGAAGAGACAATGACTGTGAATTAGGATCTATGGATGAACTTGAAGGTGAAGTCGGAGGAGACAATGACTGTGAATTAGGATCTATGGATGAACTTGAAGATGAAGTCGGAAGAGACAACGACTGTGAATTAGAATCTATGGATGAACTTGAAGATGACGTCGGAAGAGACGATGACTGTGCAGTAGAATCTATGAATGCAGATGAAGATGAAGATGGTGCCTGTGCGCTGGCAGAATCTAAAGAAAAGAGACTTGAAGACGAAAGGATGGAGCTTGAAAGGTCCAGTGAAAGTGAACTTGAAGTGGACACGGGCGTGCCAGGAAATGTGATAGTTGTAGCAACGGGCGCAAAAGAAGTACAAAGATGACCATGATGGTGCTTCAAGCACGAATGATGATTGTGGGAGTGAGTACGCACAGTCTTTGACGTCGATGTTGCTGTTAATGTTGACGTTGATGTTGAGGTGCCAGCGGCAGATGTGATCTCTCCGACCAAGACACCCTGGCCATTGCTGATTGTACTATAGGACGTGCAGCTGGAGGAGGGAGGGATTGGATGGGCAGCTGGTGTGGAAGGCCCCCCTTGGTAGAACGTAGACGTCCCATAGACGCCCATAGGCTTCGCACACGTTCAACCAGGTGATCAGCATGAACAATCAAAATGACGCCTCACCTGAGCCGAGTCACCCAGACACTCCTCAAACACGCCCGGAGAGTAATTAGCAGGCATATTCCAGTCGCACCCCATGACATCATAGATATGTTGGCACATGGTTGGCGCGTTTGCCGAGGGTTTGCACGCGCGGAAGCAGAACATATCAGCCGACACAAAATTCTAGGTGAAAGGAGAACTTAATCAGGACGCTGCGGGATTCTGTCCGAGCGATCGATAAATTACCGTCCACTCGTGAATTTCCTCCAGCGCGCCGAATGCACTGGAGAACACGAGGCCGCCAATAGGGTTGCCATTGCCATCTGCGCCGTGAGGATCAAGTTCGCCGCCACCGTCGCCAGCAGGAATGTTGATATTGGCGAGGTTTCCGACACCTGGGTTCATTTTGGTTGCCGCGGATGCTCAGTAAGGATTGGATGTACCCACCAGTGATCTGAACATAGTCTGGGGTGACCACGAGGTGTGCACCAGTGATAGTGCCGTCTGGAATCAGTCGCGTTCCGTACCCGCTCTGAAGGAAACGTTACCATCAGGTGAGAGAGAGGACTAAATATAGCGAGCAAATCACCTTCATGCACCATGCTACTTCGATTCGCTAAGAGGGGTGCACGTTTTTTCTTTACAGACGTCAAGGCAGAGGTGAATACGCATACCTCGGTGTTCCCGATGACCGAGCCAGGGCCTGGTTGAGGAGGCGCCCAGACACACCAGTCCTGAACAGTGTTCACTGGGGAAATACCAAGTCAAGTCAGGTCAAGGATACTGATCAGGGATTGGTAGCACGCACGGTAAGAATTCTGGCATTGAGAAGACTGATCGTAGCCAGTGGTGCAGTTGTTGTAGCCTGCCTGACCCTGCTCGGATTGATAGGGAGCGTCTGAAGGCAAATAAGTTGCTGAATAAGTGGGACTTTGAGCATGGGCAGACAGGATGAAAGATAGGACGAAAAAGGTGATAGAGTGAAACATGGAGGGCGACACTTCTGGCGGGTTCAGGATGAGGGAAAGAAGAAGGAAAGTGAACACTGAGTTCTGAGTTCTGAGTTCTCGGCACGCCAAGTTGTGCTCCTGTCATGTCAGGCCTTCAGGCACGGACATACAAGGCCTGTAAACTGGGTCCGGGCGTCTTCGAGGTACATCAGGTTCCGGCGTGTTCTTGACATGTCGTGAGACCAAGTTGGTGCCGAAGTCGTTCTGTACAAACACGCAGTACATGAACAGGCGACATGTAGATGAAGACCTAGACATTGCCTGGAAGACGGTGTCTAAAATAGGACCTCCATAACTCTGACCCGTTCGACGAGACCGTGACTTGGGGAAGCTTTCTGAGTATTTTCGGAATGGAGGCTACTGGAGAACATGAGATAAGAGACTCTCAGATCTGAGGGTGTTCACCCGGGCAGCAACTTATGACGTAAGCGGAGTTCCTCATTGCAATGATTAACGACATTGTCACGTGTGTCGAGAAGTTGATCCGTGAACGCGTGAACTTTTGCAAGGGGATATGATTGCGTAGAAACTTGTATCAAATATCTCAAGCCAGCTTCAGATTTCCATAGTTGATAGAGCTTTCGCAAGGAGATTCCGTATCAAGTAACTCAAGCTCTTCAAGCAGCTTCAAATTGAAACGAATTGTTCACCCGAATGACGGCATCACGCATCAAGCCGTTGTTGGCCCAAGTTCCGACATTCCACCCCAGGACCGACCAGCTTGCGAAACATGGTTCATGGGGCGTCTCTTATAAAGTTCTCTCCTTCTCCTCCACCACAGTCAGAAATTAAGAAATGTCGTCTGACCTCCTCACCACCATCAAATCCCTCATACCATTTGGAGGTCTCAACTACCTTTCAGCTCTTCTCCTCGTGCCTGTACCCGTCTTATTGGCCCACCTAATTCCTTATCTCAGAGATTCTTACAATCAACGCAGAATACCAGGTCCATTTCTTGCTCGCTTTTCAGACCTCTGGCTAGGTTGGGTTACCAGCCAAGGTCATCGTTCAGACGTTGTACATAAGTTGCACAACAAATATGGTATATTTTAACATTATCAACCGTCCAAGCTTTCTCTCATCTTCTTAACTATAGGAACTTTCGTCCGTCTCGCGCCAAATCATGTTTCCATTGCCGATCCAGATGCACTCCAAATTGTATATGCACATGGCAACGGCAGCCTTAAATCCGACTTTTATGACGCCTTCGTCTCCATCCACCGTGGTTTGTTCAATACTAGGGACCGCGCCGACCATGCTCGCAAGCGCAAGATAGTCTCTGCTGTCTTTTCCCAAAAGAACGTCTTGGAGTTTGAGCCTTCCATCCGTCTCTATGTCTCTCAGTTCATGAACCAGTGGGACCGTTTGTATGACAAAGCCCTCAAAAACCAATCTGGCGACGAAGGAGAAGGTGGCTGGTTTGGTAAAGATCGTCGTTTGTGGCTTGATTGTCTTCCATGTAAGCAGCTCCTCCTTCTCGGTTCCGCTCCACTCATTATCTCAGGGTACAACTATCTGGCATTTGATACCATTGGCGACTTGGCCTTCGGCTCACCCTTTGGAATGATCATGAACGCCAAGGACTCTGCCCCTGTCGCAGTCTCCCAGAAGGATGTCATGAATTCCTACGGCTCAAAGAACGAGGCTGTATTCGTCCATATCCCTGCCGTTCAAATTCTTAATGATCGTGGAGAGTTTTCGGCTTCCATGGGAGTTCTCCCTCCCTCCTGGCGACCTTGGGTCCGTATGCTTCCCTGGTACCGCAAAGGTGGTAAAGCCGTCAAGAATTTGGCAGGTCTCGCAGTCGCTGCCGTCGCCAAGCGTTTTAATTCTCCAACCGACCGCGTCGATCTCTTGAGTAAGCTGCAAGAGGGTCGCGACGATGAGGGCAATCTCATGGGTAGAGAAGAACTCACGGCAGAAGCCCTCACCCAGCTTATTGCCGGATCCGATACTACTTCCAAGTAAGTCTTCCAGCCACTCATACTCGATCACCGTTCCCATATTTCTCAGCTCGTCATGTGCTATTACATATTACCTAGCCGCCAATCCCCGTGTGCAAGAGAAGCTCCAGAAGGAGCTTGACGATGCCCTCGGTAGTGAAGATGAATATGTTTCGACGTATGAACAGGTCAAACGCTTACCTTATCTGGAAGCGGTTATCAATGAAGCCCTACGTCTTCATTCGACATCGTCCATAGGTCTTCCTCGTATCGCTCCTGAAGGCGGCCTGACCATCCGAGGCATTCATTTCCCCCAAGGCGCTATTCTCAGTGTCCCAAGTTACACAATTCACCGGGACAAGAAAGTATGGGGAGAAGATGCGGATGCGTTCCGTCCCGAAAGGTGGTTCGAACGTGACAATGCCACTCTCCAGAAAGGCTTCAACCCTTTCTCCTATGGGCCCAGGTACATAGCGTTTTCATGCCACACTGGCTTGCTAATTCTGATTATCTAACTTTCAGAGCATGTGTGGGACGCAACCTCGCTTCCATGGAACTATTAATTATCATCTCTTCCATTCTCCGACGCTACCATTTCGTCCTGGCCGACCCGGCTAAAGTGGTGCGTTCCTTGATACCAGCATGGCCATTGCACGTGAACTGACTTCATGACCTAGTTTGACACCCGGGAAGGGTTCCTGCGAAAGCCGCTGGAGTGCCGGGTGGGAATCGAGCGTCGGCAGTGATTGAAACCTTGAGACGCCTCAAGAGCTCTTACCTTCTTTTAGACTTTCTCTGTTACTCTCTTGTTTGCCGTATTTCCTTGTACACAACACTACCCTCGAACCTGACGTTGTCATGTATGGATCGGGATTGCTTCCGCGGGACCCTTGGGATGAACGTTCGATGAACTCTCAGTGGTGACCGTAGAACTCCTAAGTAGCCTGATTCTATTCTCGTTTTGAGAGAAGTGGGGTTATGAAGAATGGGGGTGCAGACGTATCACAGTCTACATAGAACAATCCTTCCACCGTGATTGTTCCCTGCTCGTGTCGCTCTCAGGACCCGCTCTTGGTATTCGTGTGAGACCGTTCAAGTCACCAAGACAGCGGTGAGACCACTTAGGGACGCACGCCTGCAGTGCCAGTCCCAGTCCCATATATAACTGACCCTGCAGGCATACATATCTCGAGTATACATATCACATCTTAGCCCGCCTCAAGGCTGCGACGTGCAATTTGCCCCCACTCTAACTGACGGCCTCGCGCCATGCCAAGTCCGCACCATGGCCTCACCGAGCAGCACCGTGACGTCCGAGTCCGCATCACAGTTCCCACAACAACCTACCACTACCAACACCACGCAGAACTTAAACAACAACAATGATCAAGGCTTGAATATTTTCGGCATGAGCAACTCTCCTCCGCTCGTGGCCGCGTTTTTGGGCATCGGCCTTTTCACGGTGGCGATGACGGTCGTGTTTGCGTGGAGGAGAATTGGCAGGGGAAGGCTTTCGGTTCAGCCTGTTAGACAGGCTGCTCGTGCGGCGAAGAAACCGGTCGTGTTGGGGGAGAAACCTGCGCTTTGGGATTTGTGGACGAAAAGAACGGAGGAGGAGGGTGTGGGTGTGGGTGTGGGTTTGGGAGTGACGATCCATACGTGTACGAGATGGGAAAATATCACGGTGCGCCCAGAGTTCCGCAGTCAGGGGGAAAAGGTAGTGGCTTACTATTGGTTTCGGTTTTTGGTTTTGGTTTTTGGCTTTGGAATTCCCCCGCCGATTTATTCCATAGCCTTTGTCCGCAACGATGTTCTGTCCCACGGAGCCCGCTGTCTCGTCGAAAGAGTCGGATGTCGAGCTCAAGGCATGCCCGACGGCCCGTCCCCAAAATCTACCCCGTTCTTCTCCTTCGGTGCTGTCTTCTATTAGACAGTATGTGCGACCTACTCCGGCGACACCTACTAGTACGGCAGAGTCCCCGGCGCATGAACTGGGCGATATGCCTGTGCGGTCGGGGTCGGGAGACTTATCGCTCACAGATGGCGCGTCTCTTGTGGTGTCCTTCACGATCGCTATGCCGCGGAGGCGCGACAAAGCTGTATTAGCAGGATCTGAAACATTAGATCGGGATCGGGTGCCTACACCAGAGGTGCTGTATGAGATGGATATGGACCTGGGAGAGTACTGTATAGGGTCGATGGAGGTACCGTGTGGTAAAAGTAAAGATGGATGACGCTACATGGAGACAGGCGACGGAGTTGATTGAGAGTTTTTTCGGACCGGACTGCGTTTGATACTATGATAGATGCATTGCATAATGCCGCGGGCGCATCCAACCCAAAGCTTGGTTAGTTAGTTTCTGAATCTGTATGTATACGTTATGTATCATTGGGGACGTTGCCGGCTGGGTTACGGTATGCCCCTGACAGCGGTCATAGACCCTTGTTTTCGTATCTTGTCAGATAAGCCAAGCTGAAACGACGACAACGGCACTTGAACCGATGCAGCCTCCTCCGGGCTTCGTAAACCATGATCCCTAAAGTTTATTATTCATATACGACGCCAGGCAGGGGCATTAGGCTTTACCAAGCGACGGCGGCCGCAGCCCTAAGCTACGCGAGGGCTCTTATCAAAGACAGATGAGTCGAGGCGAGATGCGAGGTGACAACCACATGCACAGCTATCAAACAGAACATACGAGAAAACAGGTACGTTAGGGCTATACCTATCAAACACCAGATGAGCACAACACTAAAGGAGAAGAGAACACAGACGGAGACCAAGTACGAGCGCTACGAAAAGGGAATTTGACAATCAGCTCAATTCGCTCATGACAGCTCTGCCCTGCAATATTCCGCTTGGTGTCGTGTGACAGATAATTATAAGGAACGACTGTCTTTCTTCCCTGGCTACGAGGACTATCTGGGAAAGAGGTCGCATCCGGGTTTCGATCGTCAAAATCATTCCAGTGCATTGACAATCCTACTAGTTAAGCAAGTATATCAACGTTACAAACGTCGACTCGGGTCCGTAACAATACAGGTAACAATATCTAGAAGTACAGAAATGAGGAGTGATGCACGCAACGTAGTACGCATATGTAGAAGTACAGAATTGGGGAAGTGATACACGCAACGTAGTACGTATGAAGGTCAAAGGATACACGGGACGCTGGACACTAACAACACACACACCTGACGTCAAACAGGGAGGAGTTTGGCATAGTAAGATAACACTGCACTGCAAGAAACTGGCAAATTAGTCATAAATGAATCAGTGGGGTCAAAAATCTCTATAGATAAAGTGCGCCAAGCATTCAGCGCCGCTCATCGAGCGAATGTGGCCACACGTCTGAAGTCTCGCGACAGCGTGAGGACCACACGCCACTCCCGCCCACTCCTCACCAACGATGTTAGCCCAGCGAACATCGTGGTCGTTAAAAGATAGTCCGCTCTACGGGCACCACCTAAATAGGCGTGCTCGGGGTTAGAAGACGTCATGCAGCGAGCACGAAATACGTCTTCAACCCTCTCGCACTGTTTGAACGACAAGCGTTCCCACTCACGCGTCGCAAGACGTCGGTGGAGCGTCTCATAAATTGCTTCTAGAACATCACCCACTGTCACCCCAGTAGGGTTGTGGGCTACAATCTCCCAGCCTGGGAATAAGAGGTCACAGACCAGGTGCAACTTGGGGAGGGGGGGTGTAGTTGCAAACTGGGAGAAGCATGGCAAAAGAGGCCTGCCTGCCGTGAGTTGTGCGGAATACTCTGGTGCGTAGCGCACGTCCCATTGTATTGGAACGGGCATGTAGTAGCGCTCACAAGCAGGTGTTGATGTAAAGAGAGGGTTGAGCCTGACAGTATGGGTGCGGGTCATGGTGGATGGATTGTTGAATGAAGCTTGGGAGGAGAGAATATAAGTAAGAAGAGTGTTTTATAGCAGGAATCCGGAATTCCATACCCGGTAAGTATGATACCTCGCGGTCATTCAGAGTCCAAGCACAGAATGAGCTCAAAATACTGCGCTCGGTACCACCAAAACGTATCATACTTGCCTATTCATTGGAACGCACCGCAACTTCCGACCAAATATAGTGCGAACGCGTATGCGCGTATTAGGTTTGATTTGCAGAGGTGCTTCCACATACCAGAAAGAGAAATAGCTATTAATCACCGCACCGCATCTCTTGTTATAAGCACACAACACGTTGTTGATGGATAAGTCGTGCGAAGCCTATGCCAGAAGATATGCTGTATCACTAGGAGGATGAGGAAAGGCAGTGAAGAGCATTCCGCTGCCTTCTAGAACACACTGTCAGGCATTAAACGAATACACAGCGAATGCAAGCATTTAAAATTTTCAAACTCACCGGAAACCGTCCAATAAGGGTTGCTTACCCCGCAAACCATGTGAAAAGGCACAAACCAACTCTAATTAGGGATGACCGCACACGTGTATCACAGATCTGTCACAGATTATGACAGAAAAATCAGAGACGTGACAGACGAGTCGGGCTGAGTCAATGACGAGGCGGGTCCGATGCTGTCCGATGACATCCAAACACGAGGCATCCTGCAGGCGGCGCTGATTTTCAAAAAAGGGGGAACATAATGCCGTAGAGAAAGGAGATTCATGCCTATAACAGTTTGTTGAGTTCGGGGCGGACTTGCCTTGCAAGGACCAAGAAGATACATGGCCCTAGATGGGCACTACATATCGTACGATACCGGCTTGCTGTACGCTCCAACTGATGACGACCTAAGTTAAGTTTGGCAGAATACTCCACGGCAAAGGGCATGCGATTCTAGTTAGAACGGACGCTGGCAGCTCATAGTCGACGATGTGACAGCGGCGAACAACACACCAGAGACTAGCAATTGTGCTTCAAGTTCAAGTTGTGCAAGATAGGCGAAGCGCAATCCAGAATAGCCAAAAAGTTCAAAACCACTATAATAGCACAATTGTTAATATATCCTGGTAAGGCATGTCGATAGAAAGATAGCGCGAGAAACGTAGCAAGCGTAACGAGCAGGATAAACACCACTGTTAGAGCGAGTCCAAGCCAGAGTCCAAGTCAGAGTCCGAGTCACGGTATAGCACGTTCGTTGTACCAATAAGAATTTCATACGATGACCTATGATTTTTCAATCCCACACCCCCCGATGAATTTGACAACGGATCTGGACGCCGCGGCATAGCTATCAAGACAGAGAGCTGGACATGAGAATTATCCATGGGGAGCTCCATCCTCGGATGACTCGGAAGTGGGGAGTCAGCCACTTGGGCTATGGAGGGAGGAGAAAAGAGATAGGTTATTTCCCGCGGTGTATGGGCGATGAGGCGTTTCCATAAAGAACCTCTGGGTGCTGCGCTGTCTTGTGGCGGTGGTGATTTCATCTCCTGTCTTTCTGCTGCAAGCGGCTGAGAGGATATCAGAAGGATCTAGGTACTATTGAGAGATGGGCGCTACCTGTGTGTCCCTGTATCGCGAATATCCATGACCTGGCACCGCTAACACATCCCACAGTTGAGGCCTCCGTAACTCCCTCCTCTGCGAGGGGGTATTCGCCCGCAACATCTCATCGATCATCTGGCGTCGTATGATGAGACGATGCCATATGAGGCCGCTCATCATGAAAATGCCGAACAGAGACAAAACACTGACAAGGAAGCCGAATAGTAGAGCGGAACTACTGTTCAAGGTGTTTGGGTTTCCATTGCTTGTCGACGTGGGTGTGGATGAGGACGTCGATGAAATTGATGAGGAGAACTGGGAGTTCGTTGACGACACAGACATGATTTTGTCAACTACAAGGCCTGAGCGTGGAGGTCATTCCCAAGGGCAACGGATGCATAAGTAATTCAATGGTGAGTGTGTCAGCGTGAGCACAACAATTGAACAAGCCATCTCTCCTAATAGGTGTCAAACCACGTGACATTCACGTCACGGGGAAATGCACGGACAATGGTACAATACAACAGAAGTAATTGGTGTTGTTACAATGGTGTACGATAAGATACAAAGATCTAAGAGAACGTTACCAGGCGAGATCTTGGAGCGAAATGCCAATAAGCTCGAATATCCCTAAAATTCGCGTAAACCCACGCACCATTTTGAAGAACAACTTTCGTTCGTTCTCTCCTCCGGACATCATCCAAAATGCTCGCAACGTGTATGTCCAGCATTTCAACGTATTGCTTGAGGCTCGTATTTTCCCAGTCTAAATCAGCACATGAGTGAAAACAATACGCGCATCACAAATGATGCACTCACTTGCACCCTCGCCTGCCCTGTCGAGTTCTTGGAGAAGCTGCATGACTGTGGGAACTGTATTGGGATCGAAATCGTCTACGCGGTTAGGGTCCACGGGAACGCATACTCGGCCAGTTTTAGGATGTACACAGAATGGAGCTTTAAGAAGATGGTTTCGGTGTTTGGATACTTCAGCATCGAGACGCGGATATGTATACTGCAGGATAATGTCTTCCAGAGCGGCAAAGTTCCGAAGCTGTGAGACATCATCAATGGCAGTAATAGCGAGGATGAGACACATACACCCGTATCTTTCACCTCAGCCTTCAGTTCGTCCCATTTCTTGGACGATTTGAGGCCAGGCTGCTTCTCCCACCGCTGCTCGAGGGTATCAACAATTTTCTTGTCTGGGACGAGTTTAAGCAGCGTCCGCCAGCCATCCTCAGATAAGAAGCATTCTTGATCATCCATCAGTCGATACCACATCCTGCTCCCTTCGTCACGCGCATGCCACAGAGAAGGAGGCAGTTCTCCGGGCTGACCCTTGGTACCAGTGCCTCTAACGTTGACTTTTTTCGCCATCTCTTTACCCCCCTCTATCACAGTGAGGGCCCCAACTATCGCCCTACGTAGTTCGTCGGTAAGTCCCATGGCCTCATCGTCGCTGATCCACAAATGGATACCTCGACGGCCCGAGTACACCCACAACAGGTGGTGATAGCCAAATTGCGTGCGCAAAGCCGCGTCAAGGACGCGAACGGCGTTTGCGATGAATGCCCAACAGCGCTTGCATATTCCTGCGGAGGTGCAGCATGTGCGCACACCGTCATAGTCCGTCATATCGATATCGAATACCAGCTCGCGCTTCAGCGGGGTGAAAAGCTTCCCAGACTTTACAGACCGTGCCAGTTTGCGCTCACTTGGCTGTCGAGTCGTCAGTCGCAGCGTCAAGCAAATCGATGGGATCAAACGCACCCGAGATGAGTACATGGGTCCGATCTCGAAGCGCGTTGGATTGAGCGCGCACACCTGTTTCTTGAGCTCATCTGCGTTCGAAAAGCAGTTATAGCGTAGATACACGTCTCCTTGGAGAGTGAATGCAAATTCGCGGTGTGTGAACAGATCTTTTGGTGTGTGCTCCTGGTTGAGCCAGGTGAAGACGGATTTGAACGGGTATAACATGCGGTAGAACTGAAGCATCACCTCCGGCGATGTCTCTGTAGAGTCCGTCATTGTTGAAATGGGTGACCGATAAGTTTAACTGTTCGAACACGGTGGTGGTGATAGATGAGACAGCTTTTGAACGCGCTTTGCGTGACATATTAAAACACGTGAGGCGCGTCACGCGTGTAAGTTACAGTGGTCATCAGAAGACAGTCCCTTAAGTGGGCTGTAGTCAACGCTGTGTAGCACCATTGGTCCAATATGTCTGCCTCTGAAGCACAGGCCCAGGAGGATGACTTACAAGGTATACAGAGTGTGGATATTGTAGATGAAGCAACCTCAGACCAAATGAAGACCAAAAAAAGGAAAGACAAGGAGCCGGGCCAGCCGGCGCAGCGCGAGCGCGAGCTGGGGAGGTCGCTTTTGCCATTCTCGAGAGTGCAGAAGATAATCAAGGCGGACAAGGTGCGGGTTAAAAGGGTTATGCTCAAGGGATATACAGAGTCATCGAGCATTCCAGGAACTTCCAATAATTGCGCGTGACGCGACGTTCTTAATCTCACTTGCCACCGAAGAGTTCATTAGAAGACTTTCAGAGGCATGCCATAAGCTTGCAGAACGAGAGAAGCGAGCAACTGTACAGCAGAAGGACGTCGGTACGTCTGGGAGTGTCATGTCCATAACTCGGTTCTCAGATTCATTCTCTCGTAGCAAGCGTAGTTCGGCGAGCAGAGGAATTCATGTTCCTTGAGGGTATGTCCTTCCCCGATGTGATCATCTCTTTCTCTTTCTGTAGCTTCTCCATGCAGAGATAATATCTTTTCAACACACGGAACCGCCGCAGAAACGCAAGCCTAAGGCATTACAGAATGTGGAAAGTCAGGGTGAATCAACAATGCTTGATAGGTTTGTCACTAGGACCGAAGAGAGTCAGGATCTGGATAACCCACCTTCCGCGGAAATTGTGATGGATGAAGATGGAGCAATGTACGCAGCATAGATGCGGTAGCATGGGAGGAAGAACCATCGCTCCGATTTTCCTAGATAGAGCTACTCGGGAATGGCCTGACAAAGGATATGCCTTCCTTTGGCAAGCAGATCATAAGATGATCGGGGGGCTTGTGCATTTGCCACTTTCTTTAGTTTCTACAGTTATTTGACTACTGTGAATGTTCACAAGACCATGGGCAACAACTGGGTTATGCCACCTCTTGCGTGGGCGTCTCAGAGCTATCTTCATCACTGTGTTACCAAAAACGCGATGCATGTAGCCAGGTTGGAGTTCACACTCTGTACTCCCATTGACACGCTCCGTTCCCAGTCCCATCGCATTCATATGGCGGCTCTCAAAGGACTGTACACGTCCATAATACATATATACTGCATGGTGACCCTTTCTTTCTCAATATTTTCTTGCCAGCTGTTTTTATCATTGTCTCCTTCTCTGCATCGCTCCTCATTGAAGTTGTGACTCTCCTTCTACACCTTTCCTCTACCTTAAACTCTATAAAATGGCTATTGTACTTACTCCTTACTGGTCACCCGAAGAGGGCATTCAGAAGCTCAAGCTAGAGGCACAGGGTGAATTCAGTCTTACTCTCATGATATCCGCGCTACATCTCCACTACTGTCAGCCAAGGCCCTAGCTGCGCCAGGCCTCGCCCCACCAGCTTTCAGTCTGAAAGTCCAATTGGATCGTACCCTTCTCCAATTGCGCTCTAAGTCATCCCCTATCGAGAAATACAGCTTCCTCGCACAACTCAAGGAAACAGATGTCGAGGCCTTTTACAGGCTATGCCTCGAGAATATGTCGGTATGATTGTTCTCGTGCCAACTACTTTTGAAAACTGCTCACAATGCTTCGCGCCCCTACACGTAGGAGGTCACACCTATAATTTACACACCAACTGTCGGTGAAGCATGTCTACAGTACTCAAAAATTTACAGAAAACCCGAGGGTTTGGTAACAATTCAAAAATTCCCTCGTTTGTTTCATTCGCTTAATGGGAACTGTAGTTCATCTCTCTCAAAGATAAAGGTAGAATTGGGTCCATCCTGCGTAACTGGCCCCTTGGGAAAGATGCTCGAATAAGCGTTGTCACGGATGGTCTGCGTCATTATTTTTATCAGATGATTGACGCTGAAAAAATGCACCAGGCTCACGCATACTTGGACTTGGTGACCTCGGTGCAAATGGGATGCCCATTGCTGTTGGCAAACTCTCTCTTTACGTCGCTGGTGCTGGGTGCGTCTACCTACGTATTATTCCTATGACAACCCAGCTAATAGGTTTTAGTATTCGCCCTTCGTCCACCCTCCCAATCACACTCGACCTTGGAACTAACAACTCCAGTAATCTTTCCGATCCCTTGTATCTCGGACTGCGCCAGCGCCGACCATCCCAAGAGGAATACGATGCCTTTATGGATGAGTTCATTGCTGAGATGAAATGTGTCTACCCTAAGGTTTTGGTGCAATTCGAGGTTCGTGCCTATTCATCAACTTTTCCATTATGGAAATATGAACTCATTCGCGGGTGATAGGATTTCTCGAGTGACAATGCATTCTCCTATCTTACTCGCTTCCGTAATAGTCTACCACTTTTCAACGACGATGTTCAAGGTACTGGTGCTGTTGTCCTCGCGGGGCTGCTCTCTGCTGCACGGCTGGTCCCGATCCCGCGCAACGACCATAGAATCCTGCTCTTTGGCGCGGGAAGCGCTAGTGTGGGTGTGGCTAAACAGCTTATGAGCTTCTTCACACTGGCTGGGATGAACGAAGAAGAGGCCAGGCATCAGATATGGCTCGTGGATTCGAAGGGGCTCGTATACGTCGGCAGAGAAGGGATTGTCGAGTACAAGATGTGTACGTCTGTTTGCTTGGAGAGTGTCACCTGCCTGACGGGCCGATGTCACAGACTTCGCAAGGAAGCATTATACGGGACTTCCAATGAAAGATCTGTCTGAGATCGTCCAGTACGTGAAACCAACTGTGCTGCTTGGTTTGTCGACCATCGCGGTATGATGCGAATATGCCTTTTCTCTTCATCATCACACTCACTCCCTTTCAGGGTGCTTTCACCCCGGAAGTCATCCGCATTATGTCGCAGAACACGCCGCGCCCCATCATCTTCCCCCTCTCCAACCCCGTCCACCTCTCAGAGTGCACTTTCGCTGACGCTCTCACGCACAGCAACGGCACCGCAATCTTTGCGAGCGGCTCGCCATTTGGACGCGAGGTCATTGGTGGTGTCAGGAAGGAAGCGGGTCAGGGTAATAATATGTACATCTTCCCCGGTAAGCACTCGTTTGTGCTATGCTCAGGTGTCTGAGGTGAATGCTGGATGACTAGGCCTTGGTTTGGGTGCATTATTGTGCCGTGCCAAGAGGGTGACAGACAGCATGGTAGAAGCGTCTGCACTTGGACTGGCGGGCTCTCTTTCGTGGGATGAACGAGCACTGGAACTCGTGTACCCACGTATCGAGCGCCTGAGGGAGATCAGCGCAAACATTGCGGTCAAGGTTATACGGGAAGCACAGAAGGTGGTACGTATGACTGATGTGTTCTCAAAAATGGCAATATCGAGCTGATAATATATTTCCAGGGCGTGGACAACTCAACAGATCTGAAAAGAATGAATGATGCGCGCTTGTTGGAATTTGTCAAGAGGAAGATGTGGAACCCGTAGTCGGGGCGCCGTTGAAAGAACGTCTACGCATACCACTATCGTCTGAAACGCCATTTAATCTTATAGATATCTATGTAAAAAACGGACACAATGTATAATCCTCTTTATGCATAGCAAACGCCAAACTTATTTCGTTAACTGAGAACTACTTCCGCTGCCGTCCCCGACTCCACTTAACCGTTACACCAAAAGGTACTAATACTGAAAGCTTATGCTTCAGTATTGCAGGCAGTATTTATGTTGATTATCGGAACTCAAGTAAGCCAACGTGTTTACACCGGCTCTACTAATAGTACAGACATCCGCCAGCATGTGTCACTTCTGTTCCGGGCTCTGCTGATTCTCGCCAACATGATCAGTGAGGGCTATAACAAGCCGGTCGACCAGTATACCAATAATGCTCAAGCAGGTATACAGGCCTATGTATACTAAAGGCAAGCAGTTCAGCAAGATTGAGTTTCGACTGGTACCTACATGCCTTCCGTCCGTCCGACCGTCGTCGCTTCGGGATTTCGCACCGCATGCGCTTCGTCCCTTGCAGTCTCGAATCAATTAATGCATGCAAGGTTATGGGACCTTCTCATTGTAGAAACCTTTCACTAAATGTATGGACGGTATAAACAAGCGTCATATGATACGATTAAAGGGGTGTGGCGATTTACAAGGTGACAGGTAAGAATTAGGTAAGATTACCAGCTCATTTCTATTGGTATCGAGTAGAGAGCCTGTCGTGCGAGGCAACGACGAACTACTCCACGGCTTTTTCGGGGTTGGCAGTCTTGAGAATCTGTTCCTCAGGAAGGTCTGCCTGTATGGCAGGTTTTCAGGACTTAAGTCAGTAGGCACAGGAAGAAATAAAAAGGCACGTACGACGGCAGGTGGATCCGGCACAGCTGTCTCGTCTTCCTCGATGATCGTGCTGAGGCCGGGGGGATGCTTCACAAGAAAAGTGTTAAAAATAACTCGAAAATGTGAGGTTCGCGTTCCTCACTATGAGCGTCCCACGCCGTCTGCTGAAGCGGTCGTCTATAGTCTGCTTTGTGACAGAAGGTTAAAAATAGAGGTGAAACAAGTTAGGACACTCACCAGCATCTTCTTCTGGCTCATCTGCACGGCTGCTATCGAATAATGGTTTATGACAGGAAGAAACGAACGTGGTGTCCTTAAATACCCGCGAAAAAACGAGAAAAAAATGAGAGACTAGCCTAGAACCTAAATTCGCACCGACGGCGTTCGGCCAAATGACGGGAGGGCGCTTATCCCGCTTCGATACTTATAGATACTCGTTATTCGAAATTGCTTCCGCGGAAACCAATTCTCTATCGTGGACAACATCCACCCAAAAACCGACATTGACATCGCAAAACGAGAGCCACAAGCGTGGCGTAGGGGACCATCATTAGGTTGTCCCTTCGAACATATGGGCCACCATTGCACGGCCTGGGCGTTTCGAACCCGCGATGCGCCCATATAGATGGTCTCGAAGACCTCGACAACTTCAACAACCCCTCGTATGCTGCTTAGACTTCTTAAAACACAAAAATGTCGCAATAACGAGACGCCATCCAATCCCTAAGTCCCTGGTGAAAAAGAAGAGTAAGCATACATGATGCCCGAATGTATGGACTCTCTATGAAGAACTCTTGGTTTTATGTACTCAGTGTATCTGCAGCGTTGATCAATATTCTGAACGACTGCCATCCTGATCCATGCCAGAAAACACTCGATGCGAACTATGCTCCCAGCAGCGTGACATAGTCCTGTGACGCGTCGCGTGACCCAAAAAAGGGGCGTCACGCATTACGATAGCCAGGCGAGTTTCCACCGCCACCACGTATCGTGAATAGCGACTCAGCACTTTGTGCTCCCAAGACTTCAAGATATCTCAAACAGCATTGGTGTGAGTACAATAGTCACTGGTTGCATCAAGACCGCCCCCAAATCACAACCGGGCGCAACCGCCCTCAACATCGGCAGTGTCGTAGCCTCGACGCTACCACTCAAGGAGTGATATGGCCAGAAAGAAAACATGATTGGAGAATGGACGACACTCACCAGTGGCTGTAATCCGGCGGCTCAGAGATCCCCATTATAAGCTGCCTGGATCCAGGGACCAGATGGAAAGAATGTTGAAGTCCGCCAATGATCCAACATGAGAAGGAATATGCAGAAACTATATGCCATGGGGGGTCCTCAACCCTATTGCTGACGAAGTCAGCGCGATTTTTTGCCGTCGCGGAGTCCAGTTCTTAGCCTAAACTCTGCCAACGCGGTTGGTGATGTTGGCTGCTACCCACCAAATGTGAAATGCGACGAGATGTCGTGCATGCCATTTTGGAGCATGTAACGTCGTCCAGGCGATCTCCACTTGCAAGACGTGCGTTGGTGCGTGAAGGGGGGGTGCCGAATATTCGAAGCCGCAGTCACGTCTTCAAGTCTTGAATATCGACAATTCAGGAATCAGTGACAGGTCAAGCACACCTGCACTGCGGTCGGGTGGTTGGTTGAAGCTGAGCTTGCTTTGCAGGGCAGCGCGCAAATGATTGTAGGGATCAGGTTTGTGTTCAGGTCCACACCTTCAAATTGGATTGGGGTGGCTTTCAAAGGGTGTTGCCACAACAGCCCAAAATGTTGCAGCCATTTTCAAACAACCCCGGGCCTCCAACTTATTTTCTGAACCATCCACTATTTGCTAATTGACCCCAGAAAATCACTGATTTTTTTCGGCCATCGTCGGTTCCTTCCACATACATTTATTATTATTCTATTCTATTCTGTCTTTTCATCGAGACGTTCCGAACAATGTCAATGATTCATGAGTCATGTAGTCCGCCCTGATCCAGCTTTCTCTTTTTCCTTCCCCTTCCCTCTCATCTCATTCTTTCTTTCGGATTTCCTTCATTTCTTCAACGCTCGCACCTGGCTGCTGCACGCTCATGCAATCTGCTGCTGACGCGGGAAGGGCCTGCACTCAATCAAACAACGTGGCTCACTCGAAGCTCTACATTCCTTTGATCCAACGTCTTCCATCTAAGCCTCGACACTGATACATGGTTGCACGCTCCTGTACCTCACTCTGGCAGGACCACTTTATCAGCAACACGAGGTCGCATACCCGTTTCTTTGCATTCATTCACGTTCCCTTGGGCTCTATCACCCTGCCGGTCATCGGTTCATTTGGAGTGGAGTCGATGATCAGGGCCTTGTTGCGTGCAGGCGGTTTTGTGCTCAGTGCAGGTGTGACGCGTCAGCCGAACGTATTTCTTGCATGCGGACTCGCAGCAATCGTTTTCCTTTTAGCATCACGCTATTGTTCAGTTTTGCATATCTCTTGTTCCAGCCTGTCCACCACAATGATACACCTATGATTTTACGCTGTGTTCCACCCGAGTTGTTAAAAGATGGCGAAAATATATGCGTGTCAAGGTTCTGAACGATATTCAAGATATGACGGCTCTGCGCGAGTAAGCAACACTTCTTGCTTAAGAATACCACCAACTTAAAATTCACCCTAGACAATAAAAGGAACATTGGTAGATTCATACATTTGACTTAATGGCTGCAAAGAAACATGATTCACTGCGTCTCCTGGGGGTGAGCAACCAACTTCGTTCCTGACACCTGACCATTTTTTAACCTTTCCAGCCCTCCAATGATACCTTCAAGCCCGTTCGGAAGGACCTCATATTTGTTCGGCTACACAAGCGCATTGGTGAGATGATTCAAAACATTAATAGCAGAGCAGACCTGAACAGCACCCTCTGAAAGCCACTTCTCGACCATAGCCCAAGAGTTGCGACCCAGCTCTTGGTTTTGCGGCATGTGAGGGGTTCCGAAAGTCGAGATGGCCTTGCGCCCCTTGCCTTCATCTTCCTTCACTGACACAGGAAGGGTTAATACGAGGGTGCCATTTTCTGCAAGCAATCCCCATCCAATCTGTTGTGTGTCCGGTAGCGCGATAGCGTCATAAACAACTCCGATAGGACTGTCAGTCACTTGGCTGATCGCCTCCTTGAGCTGGCTGCCGGAGAGGTGTCGGTCAAAAAAGTGGGTCGCGCCGTAGCTCTTGATGAGGTGTTCATTGCTAGGGGAGGCTGTAGCGATGATGGGATAGAATCCTGAGAGACGAGCAAGTTGAATGGCTGTAATATAGTCAGCATGGATTTTTGAGATATGAGTCCCGATTTGCTTACCATATAAACCCACAGAGGAAGCACCACCGATGATAACGATGGGTCCCTTTGATTTATTATCGACGCCGCTTTTCGCCCAAGGAGGGGTTATTCCGGCTCCGAAATCATCTCCGTACATCCCCGTCACTGCAGTATCCAACCCCTGAGGAATGGTAGCTGCACTATCGAAAGACTGGTTGGAAGGGATCTGAGTTAAGATTCGAGAACCATGAGATGATATCGCCCATACTTGTGATTAATGAATCTACCTGTGCAGTGAAACTGGCGACGGTCAGTGTGTACTGTTGGAACGCAGCCATGTCATTGGAGAATGCGCCATGCGCCACCCTGTAAACCAAAATTGATACAGGTTTATACTCGGAGAAGGAGACATTGTCTAACACGTTATCGCCTTTGCTGAAATTCCCAACCCCTTCACCTACTTCCTCGACAATGCCAGCAATATCCACGCCTAAAACGGCAGGGTAATTGTCCACGAAGGATAATCCGTATTCTTGTATCTTGTAGTCAACCGGGTTAAGGGCAACAGATTGAACTTTGACCAAGAGCTGCCCAGTGCCAGGACTAGGGATGCTACGAGAGCCGACTTCGAATTTACCCTGCTTTTCGAGAAGAACAAGAGCTTTCTGTTGGGGATCCATGGGAGGAATGTGGGAGGTGATTTTCTTCGGTCCGCACTGACTTATAAATTGTAAACCTCAGGCTGAAGGAGTAAGCGATCATGGAGAATTCTCGTTGCCATGTACATCAGCGCTGACAGCGCTCAGCGCTCAGCCCCCATCATAGTCTCGAACCATACGTCACGGTTCTGGGAAGCGGAGTTGAAAACAACGCCGCTGGCGCTTCCCAGAACGTCTGGCGACTTTCAGTTGGCAACACTCAGGCTCATGTCACGCCTCTCATTCTTTTTATAAATTAAACTTATTAGAAGAAGCCGAAGGTGGTCCCGAGACGTCTGGTTCGAGACTACCCTCAGATCAGGAAAAAACCAAAATTGTGGGAGTGCTACTACATATAGCTCTATGTAGCTGAAACCAGCGCTATGCAGAACTACAGGAGGCGCCAGGAGTAATGGTAGCAAATATTTGTTCTAGTAGCACGTAGTTGTATTATGGAGTGCTGTAGTACTTACTATGTAGTCACCGGGCTTTTTCCTGATGCTCATCAGCCTCGCGTGTTATGTATATGGAGTTAAGCCTACCTACAATCATGCTTATCTACCTCCTTCTGATAGAGGTGAACCAATGTTGATGAGTGGTCATAGGTAGTAGTCATCTGCTGAGGGGATCAGAAGGATAAGGTACATGCGGAAGAACTTCATGCAAGAACATAAGCTCCCTGACGATGTCAGTCGCGGAACGTGTGAGCCGCGCGCCTCTGAGTCAAGAACATTATGCGTGGAACGAAAAGTTTCACTCGTGATCGTCGGGACCCTTTGATCGCATGAATTCTTCATGAAGGGGGAAATACAGATGAGGGATAACAATAAGATTACCGCAAAGTTTCGCGAGTGCGATATGTAGAAATGTCAACTTGAACGCCATCCACGATACCGCAACCAGCGTCCATGAATTGGGCGAACGACAACGCCAGAGTACTCTTCCATGGACCAGTCCGCTCTAAAATGCTGATCTAGGTGAATTAAATGACAGTCGAGGAGCTGGACAGTTGAATACCTTTTATCCAAGGTGGATCCCAGGGTTTAACCGGTTTAATAGAATATTAGAATCGGGGAGTTCGCATTGGTGAGCAGAAGACATGGAAAGCCCCGAGTATCTCGATCCTGAAAGCCACGACTTCTCAGGAGGCTCACACTTGAGTCCCAAGCACTGCTTGACGTGCCAGTAGGCCATCCAGTGCAACCTATAGGGCTGGGCTTGGACGCTCAGGGTGCCAAAGTCAGTCATCCCACCTTAACACTGTATGCTCTAGACCAACAGACTTATGGACCTACGAACTGATTGTGGAGTTAGCTGCACCAAGGTTCGCCTCTAAGACAAGAACATTCTCGTATGGTCGGAACGTGTACCATAGATCGATCCCGATTCGAAAGCAAATCCGCGAAAGTATTAATGCATCACATTGCTTTGCATAAAGAATATACAATGCATGGTTGCGAGTCAGTCACTCCCTTTCTGCGCGCTCGTCGGAGCCCCGTGAGCGTGGTAAAAGCTGGCACTCTGCAGTATTCTTCTTAAAGAGGAGGTCCTGGAGGCACGGGAGATGTAGAAGTGATGCTCAATTAACACGCGCAGCTGGGCAAGCGACTTAGCGATGATTAATATAGCACATTCGAAGCTCTGCCCGGCAGGGATCATACTCACACTCACTCATATCGAACTCCGCTGCTCCAATTCTGACACATCTTCACCTCCCTACAACTCACTCCCTCAAACGTCATTCCAAAAGTAGGGTCTTTGGAACGTGTCCAAAATAACGGAGATGGCCATAACTCATGGACTGACATGGCGATCTGGAAAATAGTAAGTAGGTGATTCAGTCGCCATATTAGAGGTCCTGTTTTGTGGTGACTTTGCACGGCGAGTCGCTGCGAGTATTTGACAGGCTCCAATTAAGATAACTCCACATCGACATTGAGATTATGACATCGCAAGAATCAAAGCGCCGGGTTGAGCTCCGAAGAAAGATCATTGATATCGGTGAAAAGAGTGACGGTGACAGAAGCTGGTACTATGTAATACTGTATACTTCAAGTTAGTTCAGTGTGTTGTGGAGAGATGAGGACGAAGGGTCAGATAGCTATAGCTGTGCGATATTTTCGGTGCAGTTCATTTGCGCTGTCCCGGTCGATGAGCAAGATGGGCAAGAAGCCAAGAAGCGCGGGAAGGAGCGAAATCGATCATTTCCAGAAAAGGCAAATGACGTAGAAAGTGTGGCGCGAAGGTACCCTGTTTTTGTTGATGTGGAGCATTCCGTGTAAAATGAGTCGGAAGTTCACAACACAACTTGAAACAGCAGAGGGTGCCGGCTGTTCAAGCTGAATTACAATACCCGTAAGCTGCATTTCCTGTTCTTATCGTGGATCGAGCTCACTGTCCTCTACGTTTTCAACACACTAACCACCTCACTGCCTTCAACGTCTGACGTGTTGCCAGGTGTGATAATATTTTGACAAGCCGCGCTTCGTCGGCGGTCGCGAAGCCCATACCCTAAAATATCTAAACGCTCCAAAGCAAACTATACCCTCGCAGGAGATGGCGTCAACACATACTTTCTCCGTACGTCCATCTATCGCTTTTCTCCTTCAAGTCTTTCTCCATCTTGTTTGAGTTTTCTTGCAATTTGGGTGCTAATGCCATCTTTATCCTCGTCTGCCATTCCTATCTCCCCGCAGGACTCTTCTGTTCATCACCTGGAACAACGGACACTTCCCTCCGCGCCTCCACGTCCCACAAATGATGACATTGAGGCTGTTATTCAAATGGCCACATCTTCTGGAAATTCTCAGGAATCCCGATCACCAGCACCACTACGGGATACCCGCACTCAGTTGTTCGTTGGTAATGTATGGACATCTGTCGACCCTCCTGAATCCTAATCAATCCTGACCGGATCTTGCAGCTCCCATACCGTGTACGATGGCAGGACCTCAAGGATCTTTTCCGTCGTGCAGGCACCGTCTTGCGTGCTGACGTATCACTAGGGCCGGACAATCGTTCACGGGGCTATGGTAATGTTGTTCTGGCCACTGCGGAGGATGCGGGAAGAGCAATCGACATGTTAAATGGGTATTGTTGGCAGACCAGAACTCTGGAGGTGCGTCCAGACAGGTTTGGAGCGAGTGTCGACGAAACGGGTGCCAGCCTGGCAATTGGAGCTACAAATGGGAGTTTTCCACCTGCGAGCGATCCATACGATGAAACCACGTTGGGGCACGATGTCTTAGGCAGCGGCACTGGAACGAAGACCCTCTTTGTGGGTAATGTGAGTCCTCTCTCGATATTTTGTCCCTTTCCTTCACTGTCTCGTATTTTCCTGTGCACATTACCGGTATGAATTGTTGAATCGGATAGTTTGTTAATTATGGCCTTGACCGCCCGTTCATATCGTTCTTGACTCCTTTTCACTCACGGTTTTCCAAATGTCTTTATGCTCACCTTTCTTCCACATCAGCTTCCCTTCCACATCCAATGGCAGGATTTGAAAGACCTATTCCGTGCCGCGGGTGCTGTCTCTCGAGCAGATGTTGCCCTTGGCCTTGATGGTCGTTCCCGCGGTTTCGGGACTGTTAGCTTTGTCACTGAAGATGGTGCTGAGCGAGCACGGAGGATGTTTGATGGGTAGGTGGCCCTTTGCTGCGCTTTCCGGGCGCACGTGTGCATGTCTTGTTCGTTCAAAGTTGACCATTAATATGAGATTTCGCGCGTGCACGTTGCACCCATAGTGCGTCAGTGCACGCTGCGAACTCATTATATACTGGCTATTATCTTCATTTTATTTGTTATTATATTATGCAGTTCCGCCCATGTGCTGACTTTTGTAATTTCAGGTATGAATTCAATGGACGACAACTCAAGGTCCACTACGATAAATTCTCACCATCTGCACATTCAGTACCTCTTGTTAGCGTATCACCACATCCATCCACTCTATCGCAGTATGATGCTCTTGCATCTCACTTGCAATCCCTACAACTCGAGTCCCAGCAGCCAGGACGCCGACAGTATCAACATTCATTTCAGAAACTCGATACGCTGTCTCGTTCCCAGCTGGATCCGCTTAGACGTGGTGATCTAGATTCCCTAACATCATCTCAGCTGGAAGCCCTGTTAATTCGTGCAAACACACTGTCAGGCTCTCAATCCTCCAATGTCTCTCTTAGCTCAAGTCCTCCTACCTCCGCCTCCCTTACCACTCCCTCACCTTTGCACACTCAATCCCTTGCTCCGACGGCAGTACATTCACTAGCACCTACACCTACACATCCGCACTCGTTGACAAGTTCACCTCATCTAGGATTCGCAAACACCAGCTCGACAAGCTTCGCTTCCCTCAGCCTACCTCAGCCTCTAGGTACCGACTCGCATAGCATGAAGTTACCCTCGCACTCCGGTGTTGGAAAGAATGCCGATTCAATCAGCTTGAAGCTAAAGACGGATACAACACTCGGAAGTGACTTGCATCTACTATCATCAAATAACACATCACGGGCGTCGAGCTTCAGCTCATCACGTCCAAGCATTTCTGCGGGCTCTTCACAAGGACAAAGCTATACTACAACTTCGTCAGGGTCATCACGACCGAGCTTCAGCACACCATCGTCATTGACTGATGGCATGAACTTCTCGCAGCAGGTTTCGTTTGGTGCGTCCCAGTCCCAGCGACCGTCATTCAGTTCTTCGGCATCTCAGCGACCCAGCTTTGGCTCCACATCTCAGCGTCCTTCCTTCGGAGGTGGTTCAGCGCAACGTCCTACGCTCACTGCAACTTCCCTACTACAGGGGCCGTTCTTCGATGATGAACGAGAGGTGCAGGGGTTCATAAGTCAGCCTGTCAGTTTGGGCACGTCACGGGCAAACTCGGGCTCAAGTACGGGTGCGAGTTCTCTTCCGTCAGCGCTGACTCGTCCTACATCGGGTGTGGGTCGTGAGACAACATTGACGTCCCCTCCGGCAAGTGGAGGATGGCCGAGCATGTCGAGTCCCCGACCGACCTCGCCTAGATCCACCGTGCTTGCGCATCCAATCCTCAGTTCAGATTCGTCAAGCAAGTCGCAGTCCGTCTGGGGTGCTTCTTCTAAGGTCGGATCAAGCCAAGGGTTTACGCCAGCCAAGGCTGAGGGGTTAGGAAATGCTGACGCTGTCACAACCGCTCTTGGATCTCTGGGTATGCGAAGGTCCAAGGCGCAGGCTCACAAAGCTGCAGAGAAAGAAAAGGTGTCTTCATCAGATCCGAAGTCAACCTCACCATCTCTGCAGAAGCTGACCTCACCGCAGAAGCCATCGCAGTCGTCCTCCCGTCGACAACCGGGACCTATTTCCCTACCTCCTCCCTCCACTTTTACGCTCCAACATCCACTGATGTTGTCTCCGCACCACCCCCAGAGCCCCATATATCATGCAGGCTATGCGCCATCTCATCCCGCGAGTCCGTTGTACCATCCGGCTATGAACAGCCCTGTGCACCACCCTGCAATGAGCCCGCTCCACCACCCGTCTATGCACCCTTACCACCACCATTTGCACTATAGTGTCATGACACCACACGGCTTACCTCCCATCACTCCAAGCATGCCGCCATTTACATTCCAGCCGCAGCAAAAAGCGAACGGGGGAGCAAACCTTACGGAGCGGCCGGGCTCAAACGAAGGGAGTCGCCAGGGAGAAGGCAGATCGGAAGCTCCACCTCCATCATCCCCGTACCACTATCCGCTGCACTCCCAAGCCCAATACACACCACACCTGCCTCCACACATGTTCTCCCCCGGTATTCCTCTTTCACCTGGGATCATGATACCCATGTCCCCTGGATACCCGTCGTCGGTGGCGATGGTACCGCTAACGCCTGGTGGGGTGCCGCTGCCAATGACGCCTGGCGTGACGATGACACCTGGTGCTTTCTGGCCACAAGCACCGTGGATCAACCCAGCTCCAGGAGCCCCTGTGCACGCAGACGATCACGGGCACAATCATAGTTATCCCCAAAACTCCGGGGGTGATTATTTCCCCCCACAGAGTGAACCGGATGATGAGATGGGATACTTCCCGCCTGTATCCAGCCTTGCGAACGAGATTTTCAAGGAGGGGAGCGAGTTTCATTCGGACGCGAGGGAGGAGGAAAGCCATTCGAGGAGTTCCTCGGTTTGTACGGGGATGGTTTCTATTACGTCTGAATCTATGCAGGAGGCACGGGCTCACGGTATCACGCGAACTACATCGGTTCATAACAACGGGAAGGGGTCAGGCACTCCGAAGCGGGCTAGCTTAACACATAGACCGGATTCAGACCCCATTGTACCCAGCCTCTTAAGCAGCGGGGAGAGACAGGGCTGAATACACTGTAGGCATTTGCGCAATTCCCATTTATTTGTAGGTCACAGGTCGGGCAGGTCTCATTTTTTTTACATCTATACCGTACATCTCAGCATTATACATACTGGAGTATATTTGTACATACCTATATTTTCTTGCTTTTCAATATCCCATCTTGGTGCTCATCCATACCATACTACTTTTCATGTACTTCATGGGTGTATCGCTGTGTATGGGCTTAAATAATGTATCATTGGCAGTCTATGTGAGCCTGTCTTGATACTGGAAATTGACATAGTACACTATCATTTGCTACCACTAGTACTTACATCCGTCTGAGTTCTTCATCTATCATTAAGACCTACTTCAGCGGTCCTGGTTTCAGAGCGATTGCCCACAGGTCGATCTCGCATTGACACCCCTGCCTAAAGATCTTGGTCAACTTCTCGTAAGGGATGTCCTTCCAGCTTTCATAGTTCGCCTTGAAGAATTCTGTGTGGACAGTGTCAATGACTGAGGAGAGTTACGCGGAGCATAACCTAGGCTCTCACCAACTTGGTTGACTGTGGACTTCTGGTGCTTGGCGTTATCAACAACCCAGAATTTGTACCATGCAGTGTCTGCGGGAATAGGTGACAAGTTCAGTTGAGACACTCGCGCACTGATGGAAGACATTGACCTTTATCGAGAGCACTCTCTTGGAGGTCGTGGGAGATCGTAAAGTACGACTGCGATGGGTCAGGAAGAAAGAACACGCAGAGAATTTTTCACCACGAACCTGATAGCCTGGGACTTGGGCCAGCAGTGAGACAACCCAATTCTCGTCTTCTGCAATGTCTCCGATAAATTTTGAATATCTTTCAGTCGCCTCTTCCCGCTTAGCGGCGAAAACGACCGTATCCGGAATATTCAGCTTATCGGCGTCGGTGCAGACCTTGAGTATACTCGGAGCCACATGTGACAGCGTGCTGTTGAGGGCTTTGGTCAAGTCCGCGTACACTTTCGGATTGGGAGCCTTTGCCGCGCGATCGGCATTGTATGCTACGACCTGCACGCAGTAGAAGAAATCTTGCTGCGCACGCGAAGTAATGAACAACATGAAGCCTCGAAAAGATGTTAACGTACAATCATGTACCACTTGAAGCCATTGAGGACTGGTTGATTGTCCGCGCTTGCAATACGCATGGCTTGGACGAAATCGTTATTAAGCAACTGGTTCCAAAGGTCTTGGTTGTCCCGGATCAGACGGTTGACGAGGTCCCTGCGGATACTATGTGAGCATGGTGAGCCAATGTGCAGTACGAGGGACGTACTCTTCGGGGATGTTACCATTAGGCCTAACTTGAACATCGTTGCTAAGATGTTGGATGGATATGCCCTGGTTAGCTACTGACTGGTTGAAGTTGAGGTTGATGTAATTGTCCGACATTGATGTTATAGCTATTGAGAGTGGCTTGGAAGTGATATTCTTTCGGCCCTTTATAAGTGTATGAAGATGGGTGGATAAGTGGGGAGCGAATAGTTCGTCGCGGTCTATTGGTGGTTAGGCTACCGGAGACTATAAGCCTGTATAGATATGAAATCCATGCTTTTCTGGAAAAACGACAAATACGAGATCAAACGCATCACGGGGTATCTACCTGCAGGGATGCTCAACATTCAAGGGGTAGGTGCTGCTCGCTACCGATGTGGGCTCCGAATTCTGGGACAGTGAACCGAAGTTGGATCTTATGGTACATGCCCGCTGCGAAATACGAGATCAAGAGGTATCGTGGCGTGTTTGCCTGCGGGAAGCTCGAAATTTAGGGGGGAAATGTGCCTTGCCACCCGCTAGACTACTGGGGGGCTGTAAATTGTGAGCTGACGCTGGATAATACTTTACGACTTTGGAGGCGCCACAGACAGGAGCTGATACCTGCTGTCCAAAGAACCGAAGAGTCAATGATATTACATTGTGTCTTGTCCAAAGGGAGAAAGGGCAGCCTTCTGTTGACTTAACTTACATACTTCATGACTGGAGAAAAAGGACTAGTTTCCCGTAGCCAGACCCCCACAACTTGAAGTGGAAGAAGGAAGACCTTCCACAGCGGAAACGCGCGAACGAGCGCGCGCACTAGTTGCACTATGTATATGTGGTCAAAAGTTTATCATAGCGGTTGAATTGAAGGCAGACGCTCACTAGCCTTATGAGCTGGACCGTCACCATCGAGTGCTTGAGATGATATCTTCTTCTGAAACTTGTTCTTGAATGCTGGTTGAAGTCGGCCCGCTTCGTACTCGGTATAAATTTTATATAATCTTGGCGGTTCAGGCCGAGTGGCAGGTTTCCACCAGCAATCGAGAATCAGTTTTTTCTAGACTCGTACAACATGAGAAATATGTTAGCGCAACATCGCTGAGCATTCACCGCGAGCCTCATAATGTCGTTGTAACTCTGCAGACTGGTTCGGCGATTGATCGGCAGTGCCTAACAGTGTGCTATGTATGCTCCCCGTCAAAACAGTCGACTAGTCTCCATATATATAAAACACTGCAATACTGCTGCGCACGCCATCCATATCACTCCCCACTAGCGCTTACTACTGGCCTCAAGCTCCGTGTTAACTGAGTCGGTGTGCCCAGTCAAGAGTAGATTAAAATAATGTAAATGTTACATCTAATATACAACAGCCTACGCCATCCAACGAAACAGCACTGACAGTAGTAGAGCAGAAAGAAAAAACAACCAGTCTACTTCGCTGATGAGCTCGAGAACTAAAAATAGCAGGCGTGAACACAGAGATAAGAACGACGAGTGATGGGGCTGACCTTGGTGACACTCTTAGTGCCTTCCGAGATGGCGTGCTTGGCAAGTTCACCGGGTAGGATAAGTCGTACAGATGTCTGAATCTCCCGCGAAGATATCGTTGATTTTTTGGAGTAAGCAGCGAGTTCTGAAATGGGGATGAGACCAGAATAAACGACAATCAGATCAAAACACATACTGGAGGCTTCGGTAGCAATGCGCTCGAAAATGTCGTTGACAAACGAGTTCAGAATGGCCATAGCCTTGTTGGAGATACCCGTATCAGGGTGCACCTGCCTCAAGACTGCAGCCAAAAAGTCAGGTTTAGCCCTCAAATGTACGCCAATTAGTACATACCTTTGTAGATATAACTGGAGTAGGTCTCCTTGCGGACTTTACGGCGCTTCTTCTTTTCACCGTCAGCACCGGTGGCGGCGGTAGAAGTCTTGGTGGCTTTCTTGGCCTTGTCGGCGGCCGACTTTGCAGGTGCCTTGGAGGCAGCAGTAGAAGCAGGGGCCTTAGAGGCAGTGGAAGCGGGCTTGGGTGCCATGAGTGATGCTGAAGTTGGTGAGAAAGGTGAGGAAGATGTGGAGCTTAGAGGGCGTAATGGGTGAATGATTATCGGTGTGGATGATTGTATTTATCTTTTGTGACGCGTGTGGTGTTGTTTGGCAGCGCTCGACGCGTTCCACAACCTTTGTTGATTGTTAAACCTTATTTCATTGAATCACGTGCAGCTAGTATAAATACAGGTGGTCCATGGGATTACGCTCCCCTATTTCATTCCCATCGCCCGCCGCCAAAATCTGTACAATCTGTACATACACTAGCCTCCTCACCCTTTCAACAAACTTCACTTATATCTACAATGTCTGGCAAAGTTGGTGGCAAGGCTAAGTCTGGTGGCAAAGCCTCTGCGGAATCCTCGTCCAAGTCGCAATCACGTTCAGCCAAAGCTGGTCTCCAGTTCCCTGTTGGTCGTGTTCACCGTCTCTTGAAGAAGGGCAACTACGCACAGCGTGTTGGTGCCGGCGCACCCGGTAAGCTAGGTTTCTTCCCTCAGAAGCTTGTTTTAACTCGGTTGTTAGTCTACCTTGCAGCGGTATTGGAGTACCTGGCCGCTGAGATTCTGGAGCTTGCCGGTAATGCAGCCCGTGACAACAAGAAGCAGCGTATCGTGCCTAGACATTTGCAACTCGCTATCCGAAACGACGAAGAGTAAGCAAGGAACTTTCAGTCATTTTACAATGCCTCACTGACTTGCCCTTAGGCTGAACAAGCTCCTTGGCGACGTCGTCATCTCACAGGGTGGTGTTGTTCCTTTCATCAACCCCGAGCTATTACCCAGCAAAACATCCAAGGGCAAGAAGGAGAGTCAGGAGGTATAATCTTATTCGATTTAGACTGCATTGTTGCCAGCGGTGGGGGTGTAGGATGGATTGTATTTTATAGTACCTGGTCTTCTATGTTATTTTTGTTCTGGGATCTCATTCTCGTTAGTACGCGCGTTGAAGACTTCCAAGTCCGGGTCACGTGCGCAATAACATGATTTGTTGTCTCGTACCACTTTCGAATCGACATTGGTTTCAGCAGCCTTGTGGGCGCTATTTAAATTTTAAAATTCTTCCTTCTCGTGGTTACCTTGACCAGCTTGAAACCCATTTCTTAGCAAGAAGTTACAAGAAAAGGGCATTCGTTTAACGCAAACCCACAATGGCAAAGTCACCAACAGGGAACGGAGACGTCGCTCTCAAGCAGTCACCACAACCGCGAAGCAACTTTACGAAGTGGATGACACGTGTAGCTGCAGTGCTCCTCCTCGCTGCCACATTTACCTGGCTCGATGGGATTAAGGTTGGTTACTACAGCTCTTCTCCTGCCTTGGCTGACCTTACTCAGGATCGATGGTATGTTCTAGAGCCGAAGTTCCTCCACGAGCTCGCGCAAGAAGCCATCGCCGCCTCGCCGAATAACCCGCAAGGCATGGTTAGCCACATTCTTACCAACCTCACCTCCACGTACCCACAACTCGAGTCTCCTGCCCTCTCCCTTAACTTAGATTCCTCTGAGTGGGTATTCAGCAACGCTGGTGGCGCGATGGGCGCGATGTACATCCTTCATGCGTCCATCACCGAGTACCTTATCATCTTCGGTACCCCTCTAGGCACGGAAGGACACACGGGGTTGCACACAGCAGATGACTACTTCCATATTCTAGTCGGCGAGCAGTGGGCATTCAAGCCAGGTGCATTGGAGATGGAGAAGTATGGCCCTGGAGACGTGCACTTCCTCCCGAGAGGTACGGCGAAGCAATACAAGATGCATGAGGGGTGCTTCGCGCTCGAGTATGCTCGGGGTATGTGGCATTTCGTGTCAACCTTGTTTATTTTATCTTAATCATGACTTCTTTTTCTTCAGGCTGGATCCCGTTGATGATGCCATTTGGTCTTGCAGACACCTTCACGTCTACCCTTGATATTCCGACGTTATACCACACTATTCGCATCACAGGCCGGGAGACGATAAAGAACTTGCTTCTTGGAAAAATATGAGCTATGCTAAACACGTCGTGATACCCCTAGACATAATTTTATGCATTCATCGTGTATACCATACGGTGGCTATTTTCTAGGAACTTTGCCAAAGAGTCTCTTGACACGCCCCAAAGTGAGCAAGTACTAGTCTGATCTGGTAGTTTCAAGTTGCCCCCAATCTCATGAACAATTGCTATTCCTTATAACAATTATGCAGGCGCCCAGGTATATCACCATCAACAGTGAATATATGATATAACCCCAGCCATCGTTCATCAAGGGTGATGAGTTCGGGTGAACACAAGAACCGCTCTTCTAGCGTAACAACCCACGCAATAAAAAAAATCGGCATAGGCAGAAACATCATGCTCCCTTGCCCTCCATTACCACCTCCACCAGCTCCCCAACCCATCGCTCGAACACCTCTTGTGCCATCACGCCCTTCTCATCAAAGAAGGCTGAGTACTCTTTGGCTTCGCTTGTTCGGCCTTTTGCTAGTAATGACTTTCCCCCCGACGTGGACTGGACGTAATTAATGGAAAGTGAGTATGATGGTGAATTTGTGGAGCTTGGTTTGGGCGATGCTTTGGAGGACGACACTGGAAGCGTGCGCGAGGAAATCGTCACCCGTTCCGTCATTATCTGAAGAGAAGGTTCCTATAAGACATGACGAAATAAATTTACGGGAAATATCCAACTAACTCTTTTCGAAAAGGTTTTGCGTCGGCCGACGAAGATAGTGTCGCCCTCTACGAAGTAAGAATATAATGTCTGGAGGGTGGTGAGCATGAGGTAGCTATGGTGCGGAAGGTTTTGCTTCAATTCACGGAAAAGATCGTGATGTTTAAGTGGACGCTTACAGTATGAACCCAGCCCACACTCCTGGCTTCGACTTTTCGAAGTCAGTGTTCCACCCATAAAGCCCCGTCGCTGCCGCCGTGATTACGCCTGCCCAACCCAGAACCAGTCGTACATCGGTGTGTAGGTGGATTTGTTTGAATAAATCTGGTCTGGATAAATACTATAATTGTGCGCGATGTGAGCATTCGTTGTGAACCACTAAAAACCGTCACGTACCCGCTTGAGGGCATCATCGCATGCATTCTTGAGCTCAGACGCGTTGTAGTTGTTGACCTTGACAACATCACGCTCCTCTGGAGAGATAGTGATGCTCAACGGACCAGGTGGTTTCTCTGGAGACGAAGCGGCTGAGCTTGGACGTCGCGCTGGCGTTGAAGGTGGTGAAAGTTCCTTGACATTCTTTCGTGGTTGCATGGCGGTTTAGGTGGAAAGGGAGGTGTCTTGTCTGTGAACAGAACTCAATTGGAAGATCATGTTGCATGCGAGACGTGTCATCCAGTAGATGTGGGAAAACACTTCTTTAAACAGTAATGAGCTTGGTGACGGGTCAAACAGCCTGAGAGAGCCTTAAGAAGTCCCTTCAGAAGATGTGCAACCGGTGCAGGCGATGAGTCCTTCTTCGTATCGTGCTTGAGATATAACGATTATGGCGCCTTCTTCAATAGCTATCCTTGGTGGTGGACTGACCGGTCTGTCTGCCGCTTTCCACCTTTCACGTCGGTTTCCGGCAGCTCAGATTACCCTGCTGAACAAGGACATCCGCTTTGGCGGATGGGTACATTCTAGTCGTGCTAAGATCACCCTTGAAGACGGTCGCGAGACCAGCGTGCTTTTGGAAGCTGGTCCGCGCACTCTGAGACCAAATTCAAAGAGTGTTCTTGAATTGGTGGGTGATTAGCTGGTCTAATGCAACTATCGTGAGGAGCTTCTCATTGGGCAAGTCCCAGACTAGATTAACCTGCTGGACCTATCCTCGTCACTACTGACTGTTCCAAAGTCATCGCCGGCGGCTCGAAATCGCTTCTTGTGTCTCCCCGGGACACAAGGTCTCCTCCACATACCATCATCTCCGCTCAGCCTTCTTACTTCTGTGCTCTCTCCCAAATCCTCTTCTTTGCACTCCCCTCTTGGCCATATCCTTCTTTCAGCAGTCGCAAGGGAACCATTTCGCAAATGGAACAGGCTGTCTTGGCTCGAGGACGAGTCGGTGGATGACTTTTTGACTAGGCGTTTCGGCAGTGAATTTGCAAGGATTTTCGGCAGTGCACTTGTGCACGGCATATATGCAGCAGATTCTCGAGAATTGAGTGTCCGCGCGGCGTTCCCATCTCTCTGGGACGCCGAGGAACGTGGTCGTGGCTCTGTGATGACTGGTTTTCTCCATTCGTCCAGAGCTTCCGCAGCAGCGGAAGTCGATGACGCCCCGTATCTGTTGGGTGACGTGGAAGAGCAGATGCGCGGGGTGTCGGTGTATTCATTCTCGCAGGGGATTGGTGCGTTGGTGAATGCACTCCTACGAGAGCTGAGGACACACAAGAACGTGCGCCTACTTGGCGGGGTGTCCGCAAATGGACTACGGATAAACAGGAGAACTGCTCAGTTCGAAGTACGTTACCACCTCAAAGAAATAGACATCTGTTAAGGAAGGCAACACCTGTGCGCAGATAACAACTTCGTCTCGCGAGACCCTGCGAGCAACGCATGCCGTCTCAGCTGTGCCTCTCCCGAGCTTGAATGCGCTCCTCACGCCTAATACGCCATTGCCGCATTTGACGGCTAACCCCTATTCGTCGGTGACAGTCGTGAACCTGGTGTTCGTGGTGTCGCCAGGACATGCACTCCACCCCGAAGGGTTCGGGTATCTCGTACCCCGAGCTGTATCTGGATATGCGGGGAACACGATATTGGGGTGTGTATTCGACTCCTCGTCCATGTCGGCACAAGAAGCGCCGTGGAGTGCGGAGATCGTGAAGATGACTGTAATGTTACGCGAGCCTGTGGTCTCGGTTCCTCATCTTATAGAGACGCTCTCTCAGCAGTTGGGCATACGGTTGCCTGACCCACTCCTGGTGAGGGTGCAAGATAACATACATTGCATCCCTCTCCTGCGGGTAGGCCACCTCCAGCGGATACGCGATCTTAATTGCGTACTTCGCGGAGAGCCATGGGGAGGTAGGTTGGAGGTGATTGGCGCTGGCGTGGGAGGTGTGAGTGTTGGTGATTGTGTAGAAGCTGGGAGGCGCGCGGGTAGGAGTTGGGCGTAGGGTTTTTTCTACTCCCTTGCATTGCCCTTTGGATCGATCCTGTATGGCTTTACGTCAAGACGATCGTTATCGCTTATCTAGCCCACAGGTATCATTCAATAAGAATAAGAATAAAGCGCCCGTGCACGAGTTATTCATTCAGACAGGGGGTAACAATGATGACGACAAGGTTTGACAGGTTTAAACGCTCATTGTATCGGATCAGGTAGGGTCAGCCTGATGAGCTGTATTCATCAGGAAAAAACGGATATCTCCGTGGACTCACTAGCATTCTGCACAGTGCAGACAGGCTGTACACTTCTTTCCTCGATGAAATATTCTTGTCCACACACTCATGTACGGTGATTCGCAGGCGCCAAAATATGACGGCGAGCGATGTGTCCGGACGGGCACTGCCGGCCAAGACGAGCCGTGAGTCGAACGCAGCCCCCATGGCACAGAACTTCGATTCAGAAGGACCCCTTGACGAGCGTGTTTCCCTCATGGACAATAGCTTTTATAGCATGATGTTCTGCCTGGATGAAACCAACACCATCTCATCTTCACAAACATCTTTGCATCCACCTTGCGGTGCACATTCCCGAGTTAGCGTTCACTTGAAAACTGTGATACATCTCTATCATGGACCATCGTTATTGTGCGTAGAACCTACTCCTTACTCTTCTCCGTTGATGTTGAACTGAGCACGCCTTTTGCTATAGTCGACTCGTTTCCACCCAGTCCCGACGCTTCATCTGCGCCGTTCTCGCCGCCTGCTATGCCCATGCCTGCAATTGGTATGCAGATGCCTATCCCTAACATTCCTGAGATGCCATATGCCTATGGCCAGCGGAATGCCTCTAAGCATACATTCTCCTCTGAGCGCCCATATACCCCCGAGCACCCAAACACCCTTCAGCACCCATGCGCCTCCGAATATGCCTCCGAGCATAGTACATTCTCCTCTGAACGCCCATACACCCCCGAGCCCCCATACATCTCTCAGCAGCCATACGTCTCTGAACAGGCATTTGGTGTTCCCCCCCAACCCCCAGAGTCGTCTTACTCTAAGCCCTACATTGACGACTGGATACCACAGGTACCGGGACTGTCTGATGAGGCTGAAGTTGGCCTCACGTCCGAGCCCATCTGCATCTATGCCGCTGATCCCGTCACCCAAATACAAGGACCTATTTCGCGCAAACCTTCCTTTTTCGAGCGCTTCATCTCCTTCCTAAGACTGGGTCCTAAGAAATCGAAAGTTTCACATCGTGGCTGAGCTCACAACCTGGGAAGGAAGCGTCCTGGACAGTCAAAAGTTATTTTTGCCAGATACTTAATTTTGGCATCTAGTATAAGATAATACTTATGCACTGGACCAATTTACATATGCGCCATGTGTTCGCTCCAGCCCTGCATACAATGCACTGGTCACCGTAAGATCGCCCTTGCCTGGCGCAACATGGTTGCTATTATTGTGCTGAACCCCCTATCTTTCTTTTCAATATGCTTCACGTTATCACTGGGTATCACGGGTTCACATGGATCGCTCACTTCTGTGCTGTTCCTGTCCGAAGGCAATCCGATTGTTGTACTAAGTGGGTACTAAGCATACATGTGGGATCTCACTGTCGCGTGATGATCATGTGCTCTGATATCCAATATAATCTATGATAAGCTGCAAGACCCAACTCCACCCTCAACCTAAGCCTTCCATCTTCCCAAAGCATGGCTACTCCTTCAGACTCCAAACCAACCTACATTTACAAACTCATTCCTTCATCAGCACCCCCACCCGACCCCCTCCCCGATCGGCTCCCCGTGAGCGACCTCGACCAGACATCCGGGTTCATCCACCTATCCACCTCGCTCCAAGTCCCCAACACGCTCAAATTCTTCTTCAAAGACGACCCCAGAGCCTACATCCTCCGTATCCCATACGACCCTATCGAGAAGAGCATAAAGTGGGAAGACCCGAAAGCAGAGGCGTGCGGTCCGCGCGGAGGGGAGGGCATGTTTCCGCATCTCTACAATGAGTATAAGCTGGGAAAGGACGAGGTGGAGAGCGTTCAGACTTTGGAAAAAGGGCCTGATGGATCATGGGACTCGGCTTTGAAGGCAGTGGAGGCTTGGCTCACTTATTGACTCTGATGGTACAACGACGTGCGTTCTGCCTTTTTGTTGTGATATCACTGAGCTGAAGCTGAGACAGTGTCCGTGGAGCATATATATCCTTCGAAGGCCTTCAACAGGTTACAGCACAATCGAAACAAGATACAATATCATGCCACGCTATACTAGTTCCTCCGCTTTCATAACTGAACACCGCCGTATCACCGTCCTGCTCAGGCCTAGCTATTTCCTTTACGTCAATTGCATCTTTTGTGTCCAATACAGTCCCAGAGATGATTTGGATGGATCGTCGTGACGCATAAGCATACCGTCCCCAATGCGAAAGACGTAGAGAAGGGTTTCAGGCCGTTTCATGAGAGATCACTGTACCGTATGACAACCCCTATCGTTTCAGCCAGATGAGAACGTTCATGCTACAGATCTGTAGGGTTATATCGGACGACTGCCTAAGTGAGGGATTTAGGAACGACTGTCTTTCTTCATCACTCAAGGTCTGCCCGTGGGAGACTAGGAATTTAGAAGGCTTGAGTGCCTAGATGATCTACATTGCATCGAAGAAAAGAAAAACGCACGCTCAGGCTGATGATGTCCACGGGACTTGCGCTACACCTATCTGATACTCCCGCAGCGCGTCGTCTCGTCTACCAGGGCGACTGGAGGCGTCCTCTCCGTCAATCCGACATGGGTGGGCAGGATACGGCATGCAGACCATCACGGTGATGTTCACAGCTTCTGGGGAATTGTCAATCTCAACTTCTTTTCTTTTGGACATATCGGGTGCCGCCGAATCATGAAGAGGGCGTGAGCGGCGCCATGGACATATGGGGACGTTGAAAGGGTGGGCGAGATGTGATGCAAACCGTGGGCGCGATATAGATTGAACAGGCGACTCGGTTGAAGAGGACTGGGAGTTATCAGGAAGTGAACGTGTAGATGGGTTCGCAGGTATGGCAGAATCAGACAAGCCAAATGCAGGGGCAGATGCATGTGCGGCTTTGGAGGAGTGCGTGCGGATCAAAGACGCAGACACAGGCTGTTAAAAAAAAGCTATTACCGGACGCGACAAGTAACGAGAACGACCAAGACTTGGATCGATACGTACTTGAATGCTTTGCCATTCGAACGGACTTGCGCTTGCGGCTTTCTGGGTCGATGTGAGAGGGCTCGGCCAAATTTCCCAAAGCACTGGAGGGACCAATGACCTTCTTCCCCTGTCTCTTTGGGACCAAGGTTCCAACCGTGCCTCTCTCATACGCTGAGCTCTGCAAATCACAGTAAACCGCGCGGCACAAAGGCCAAACGCGACAAGGACAAATGCAAAGGCGAAGTATGTGACCAAGTCATGGAATGGGTTTCCACTCGTGGAAGATGAGCTCGAGTTGGAGGGTGTGTCTGTGGGTGTCGGAGAGGTAGAAGTGGAGGACGACATTGAGGTAGGGTCCTCGGGAGTAAATCAAGCCCAGTAATTCGACACCGATGCGATGATTCTGAAAACCATAGGTTAACTAGGAGTCGCACTTGCGGCTGACACCAGTGATGCAATTGTCACAAAAAAAGAAATCAGTACAACTTGATCGGACAACCCCTGTCATTGTCATTTCATACGTCATACAATTCAGCGGGGAAAAAGAAGAAAACACACACAATACCTCATCAGAATCCATCCATCCATCCACACACACGATTTTTAGAAAGACTTAACGTTGACAACAACTTGGATAAATTGGCTAGAATATCAACGCATCGTCTAATATGCTGGTCAGTAAAATAGAAGCTTGGCTACTGGAAGGTAATTAAGTATCTGGTGCCCTCCAAAGCGTTGCCTTTGCGATGGCGCTCGGGATTGGAAACAAGGATGCCCAGAAGAACGGAAGTTAGCCATTGATGATACGCAGTGCAACTTAAAAGAGGCTTGAGGGATCCAAATATAGAGCACTGTGCTCCAAAAAACAAAAGTTAGAAGGGATACACAATGAAGCTTAGAGAAACAGAGCGGACTTGACGTCGATGCCACTGACAGCAGAATATATTGAAAAACGAAAAAAAGGGTGGACGCAAAATGAACCATGAAACACTAGATGCATAAGGAGTTGAGTACAATGAAAATTTAATACAGCAAAAATAAAATGATATGGGACAGTACTTGCCCGCAAGAGGATGGGCTGCTTTCCGCACTGGGTGGCGAGAGCAGACGTAGCCTGAGGTCTTTCAACCTGAACCACCTGCGCCGCTGCTCCCTTTACGGGTCCTCACCACCTTATTTCTCAACGCTCGTTCCTTCAGCTCCTTCTCTCGCTTTTCTAGATCAGCACCCCCTCCTTCCTAAAGGCCATGGTCAGCTTCGCCTGAGCACAATCAATCAATAAGGCACAACATACGCCGCCATTCTCCGAAACATCCCACTTACTTCGCTTCGCCTGACCCTTAATTTTCAGCTCACCTTTAGAATTTTGCGGAAGGGACTCGTCGGTGATTCTCGGCGTATCAACATCCATACGAGAGGGGGAAGGGCTACGCTTCACTGGACGCTTTCCCTTTCCTCCATCACCGGCATCATCGCGATTATTGCGTCGTCTCACAGATGAGGGGGAAGAGACACTACCGCGCCTACGAGGAATAGGACTCCTGCGGCGAGAATACCTCGGTGGGGATCGCGACCGGCTCGAGGCGACAGAGGGTGAACGTGATAGCTTGCGACGTTGAGGCGGTGGACTTCTACTATTTCTCTCTCGTCCATATCTCCGTGGCGGTGAGCGCGAGTAGCTGGGAGAGCGTCTGCGTCTCCTTGCTGGCGGTGGGGATCGAGAGTGGGAGTCGACTGACGGCGAACGTCTGCGGCGGCGTGGAGAAGGAGTCAAGGAGCGACGACGACGAGGTGGAGGTGAACGCGTCCGAGATCGACGTGGCGGAGGCGAGCTCCGACGGTGGGTCGGGGTGCGTGATCCGGAACGCCTAGGAGATCGCGAACGTCTGAGGGAAGGAGGCGGAGACCGTGAACTCCTTGCGTCAAATGGAGAGCTTGGGGACGGAGAACGCCTCCGATGGAGGGGTGGGCTGCGAGAGGTTCTGCGGCCAGGACGCTGTCGATATGGCCTATGAGAGAGGACTGCAGATTAGTAGTGAATGGACTCACCCCGCCACCCCGCCCTCCCCAGCCGTTATCTCTGCCTCGGCCACCACCTTCATATCCACCTCTCCCTCTCCCCCTTCCCCTTCCGCGTCCGCGTCCACCACGGTCACCACGGTCACTACGATCACCTCTCTCTTGCTCTCTTATCTCGTCAAGACGGGACCTTCTGTCTCTCTCACCTATGGCACGCGCGTCACCCTCGCGGGCCTTGCGCATTTCGTCCTTCTTCTCCTCCACAAACGTTTGTGGTACGCCTGCTAGGGATTCCTGAGCCTCCAGTAGCAAAGACCAGAGAGAAGTCATGAACGAGGGCGTAGACGACGTGAGGAAACCTGTGAGGTTGATTTGCATTTTCTTCGGGTCTGGAGTCTGAGGAGACAATATAAATAAGCACTGAAAAGTCTTAGACAAATAAAAGTACCTACAGTATGATTCGGGTCCTCGAGGAGACCCATGGCATACTCGACGACCACTTCATCTTCAATGCCGACGAGCTCTGTGACTTTTTTGGCGATCCATGGGCGTATGACGTTGAGATTTACTTTTTTAAGGTCCACCTAAAGATGGGGATTAAAAAAAACTACATTCATAGTGTCAGACACTTGAGTGACGCACCTTTTTATCGAACTCGGGTGGAAATTTCATGGACTTTAACAGTTTCAACTCTTTGTCGGAAAAACGACGATCCTGGTCGGCAGAAGTGCCTTTGAAGAAGCCTAAAATGAGAAATTGTGAGCACGACCTGGCTAACTCGGTGTAAAAGAACATACCTGCGTCAGCCATGACTTCCAGCAGCGCTTGAATCAACGTTGGGAGCTTTGGACGAGTGCCAGTGTGGGCAGACTTTCTTAGTATTTCCAAAATTGGGAAGGCTCTCCCACGGATGGCAAGGCTGAGACTGTGAAAGCAATACCCGTCCCGGGCCGATGCATAGGTTAAGAAGGACAATTATCCGGGAAAATATCCACGTACTGTTTTCAAACTTTGGCAGATATGTGGCCCAGTAATCTCAGATTCTTCCCTCTAGGCAAAGTCGGTTCGAGCGCGCATAACAAGGACTATTTGGAATCATACTTCCAGGAGGGGATATCGCCCTAACTGAATCTTCCACCTGAGACCTCCGCAACATCACGACCATTCGTTCTCTCTGGCAACCATTCCTTGAATAAATGTTCAACATCGGGGTCGCAAAATGCCTCAGATTTAGGCAACGCGAAGCTTGCAGTAAACTTACTATTGTCCTGCGATCAAAGGGCCCGGCGATCTGAGGGAAACTTTTCATTCCACGCACAATGTGTTTTTGACAATTCTCAGGGGCGCGCAGCTCGCACATTCCGCGACTGGCATCCTTATAGCAGACATAACAACTGTCATATGTCCAGTGTATGAGGTCAGCAACTGGGACTAACTGACATCGTCAAAGAACTTTTAAATCTGCATGATCTTGCTGCGCGTGTACCTTATCCCCTCGGTAGACTACAGACCACTACAGATGACTTCTCGTCAGCAATTGCTGAATCCGACATGCGGAACCAGGACTCATCTCTATCAGACGGAGGTAGATAGCTTGATTGTCAGTATGCTCAACTCTGCTTGACCCCATATACATGTGCATAGCACACGAGACTGATGTAGTATGTGGCAATGAGAACCAGAAATGAGGTGCGTCTTACTCCCCATGATCATTTACTCCTTCAGCCTGAGGTTTCCAATTTATACGCCAGTGCAGATCGGAGAAAATCACCTCCCACATTCCCCCCATGGATCCCCAACAGAAGGCTCTTATTCTTCCCGAAAAGGGGGGTAGATTCGAAAGTGGCTCTCGCGGCATCCCTAGTCATGGCACTGGGCAGCTCTTGATCAAAGTTCAATCTGTTGCCCTTAACCCACTTGACTACAAGATACAAGAATACGAATTCTTCGCGGACAATTATCCCGCCGTTTTAGCCGTGGATGTTGCTGGCATTGTCGAGGAAGTAGATGAAGGGGTTGAGAAATTCAGCAAAGGCGATAATGTGTTAGATAATATGTCTCCTTCCTCGAGTGTAGACCTGTATCGACTTATTTTGGTTTACAGAGTGGCGCATGGCGCATTCTCCAATGATATGGCTGCGTTCCAACAGTACACACTGACCGTTGCGAGTTTCACCGCAAAGGTAAATTATGATTATGGGCGATATCATCTCAGAGTTCTCGAATCTCAACTCAGATCCCTTCCAACCAGTTTTTCAATGGTGCAGCCACCCTTCCTCTGGGGTTGGATACCCCAGTGACGGGGATGTACGGAAAAGATTTCGGAGCCGGTGTAACCCCTCCTTGGGCCAAAAGCGGCGTCGATAATAATCAAAGGAACCCATCATTGTCGTCGGTGGTGCTTCCTCTGTGGGTTCATACGGTAAGTAAATCGGGACTCATCTCTCAAAACCCCATGCTGACCATATTACAATCATCCAACTTGCTCATCTCTCAGGATTCTATCCCATCATCGCTACAGCCTCTCCTAGCAATGAACACCTCATCAAGAGCTACGGCGCGACCCACTTTTTTGACCGACACCTCTCCGGCAGCCAGCTCAAGAAGGCGATCTGACAAGTGACTGACAGTCCTATCGGAATTGTTTACGATGCTATCGCGCTACCGGACACACAACAAATTGGATGGGGATTGCTTGCAGAAAACGGCACCCTCATATTAACCCTTCCTGCGTCGGTGAAGGAAGATGAAGGCAAGGGACGCAAGGCCATCAGGACTTTCGGAGCCCCTTACATGCTGTAAAATCAAGAGCTGGGCTGCAACTCTTGGGCTATGGTCGAGAAGTGGCTCTCAGAGGGTGCTATTCAGGTCTGCTCTACTATTAGTATTAATGTTTTGAATCATCTCACCAATGCGCCTGTGTAGCCGATCAAATACGAAGTCCTTCCGAACGGGCTTGAAGGTATCATTGGAGGGCTGGGAAGGTTGAAAAATGGTCAAGTGTCTGGACCGAAGTTGGTTACTTACCCCAAGGAGACACAGTGAATCATGCTCATGCTTCATGCTAGCCATTAAGTTAGTAGTATATGATGAGGACTTGGCATTAGTAAAACTTTCCGGCACATCAAAGGACTCGCTCTGTATTACCAGTCACGTATGATGTCTTGCTTTTGCTGAACTATATAGATAAATGATGTTGCTTGCTTGACTCTCAGCTTGCTCTTTTCGGTGATATCGGTACGCTGACTTCGGACATCCGACTGCTTCACATCCTCTTCTAGGACAGTCTGTTGTGCTCAGATTTACACGCCTCATCCTTATTACGCTGAGGTCATGGTCGACTCTGACGCAGGAACCCGCTTCACTACAATTGTTTTCCGGGAGCTCAACTCGCAGCCACGTGCAACAGTTACAGGGGAAACACACAGATTGATTAATACTAAGGAGAAACAAGCCGTCTTAAGCTGCCACACAACTTCGTATACTAGATTTCATTACCTCCTCACTAAGGTATATACCTGAACATAGGAGCCTGTGGAACACGTCAGTAACTTTCAGTTGGAGTGCAGACGACATTCACCTTATCAGCCAATTCGCTCGTATCCACCGTCGCATCCGGGTCCGGTAACCCATACTCGCCATCGCGTCTTGCGTTCTCGTACTTGTACGATGCCCACAATACCACGGCGCAGATCGTAGCAAACGCCTCGAGACCGCATGATACGGCGAAGCCGCGGCTGTGAAAAATGTAGTAAGTCTACACCCCCGGACAAAGGGCAGGGGCGCGATAGGACGTACATATACCTCGGGCCGTCCGTCGAAGGGTATATGTGCGAGCCAAGAATACTCCCACATTGGCCGATCGCCATGAACATCGGGATGCCCGTCGCCTTCTTGGTCTCAGAGCCGAGATTGTGGGCGTCTGTAGAAATGTGAGTTTTGTTGGGCAGTTATCGCGCGGAGAGCGTACACCATGCGATAATTACACCAATGGCAGTGTATGTTCCGCTCGTGATGCAGAAAACTGCCAAGTATCGCACATGCACGTTGTTAGGGACTGTGAGCAAAAGGAGATAACCTGAAATGTCAAATATCAAATGAGTGGCTACGTTGAATATCACAAGACGAAGCTCCTGACCAATAGCACCGACAGTGCAGGCGCCCGCAACTGCCAAGCCGCGGTTCTGCATGCGGTCGGATGTGTAGGACGTCATACAGAGGACAATAGCAGCCACTGCATATGGCGGGACCGTGAGTAGCTGCGCGAGAGCGTTGGCTGGAAAAAAAGAGATATCAGCAAGGATGAAATGTTCGTCAGACCGCAACGATATGTACGCACTGTACCCAAAAGTCTGGATGATCGTAGGCAAAAATGCGGAAATGCTAGCCAAAGCGCAGTTCACCCCAAAATAGATCATTCCGCCGGTGTATATACGCCAATCGCGGAGAGCTCTGATGATGTGGTCTGGAGTAGCAACATGTGTTAAGCTCTCGCTACGCACTACGAGGATAGTGGAGGTAACTCGCCTTTATTGATTACAGCACCGACATCCGAGCTCGTGCCCCTGTTCATGCGCTCCAGTGCAATCTCTCTTTCTCTCGCATTTAGGTATCTTGTACTCTCCGGTCGGTTGGGGAGCACGAAGCAAGTCAGAACGCCGAGAAGAATAGCTGGGATACCCTGAGAATAAATGCAGTGTTAGCGAATAGTAACTTCCTCAGCTTGTCTAACAATGTATAAGAGCACGTGCATGAGGACATGAATACTTCTGAGATGAGGGTGTTGCAGGGTACCCTCAAGCGGCACTTTTGTAACATCATCTCCCCAGAATCCGCATTAGCAGAGCTTCGGTCGGGTCAACGTCGACCGAATGAGACACCGCAGCGCTCGGCCAGGTAAATGCCAGTCTCCACGTCGCCGTTTCCAGATTGGTCAAACTGGTACTAACCTCAATAAGGAACAACACTTTCCAGTCCCACCCTCCGCCGATGCCCGTGAGGTATGGTCCATACCCAACATGTTGCACGCCGAATGCGATGAGGCCACCAAAGGCACCTGCAACTGCCGCAAAGCCAAACCAGTATGCCATGCGCAAGCCCATTTCATCGCGAGTGTAGAAAAAGGCTTGTGGTTCTTGTGTTAAGAGTGATCTTTTTATATAGGTATATTCGACTTACAGAAGTAAAGTGGGATCGCAGGGCCAAAACCGGCTTCGAAGACTCCGAGCCCGACGCGGGCTGCGATGAGACTTCCGAAGTTGAATGTCGTCGCCTGGAGGAGTAACATGCATGATCAGTAACCATGGTTCGTTGGGTACCAATAAAAAAGGGCAAATAGAAAAGAAGAAAAAGGCCGCGAAAAGGTCGAGAAAATTAAGGTAGCCTGTGAAGTCTTATTGATCTGCGGATAAGACAAATCAAATATGAGTTCCATACGTTGTCATGGTAGACAGGTCAACATTCCAGAGTAAATGGTGGTCGGGTACGTGAGGAATCCTTTACGAACAATAAATATCCAAGGAGTAACTCCAATCGAAAAAGAAGTGCACGCAGAGGTATGACAGTATGACTCACCATCAATGTAGAACAAATACCCCACCCAATAGCTGCGCTAGCCACCCAATAGGATGGTGGAAACAACTTTGAGACTACCGTTGCAGGCACTTGGCAGATAATCTAGGAGGCAACAAATCAAAACTAAGCAAGGAACTAGGATTGCGTTACTCACATATGAAAAGAAGAATGCCGAGTTGACCCAATCGAACAGTTTACCCGTAGGATCGCCATGAAGGTTCTCCTGCACGAGTCCCTGAAGGCGCGCATTTCCAAGATTTGTGCGATCAAGATCTGGTTCACAATGAGTATGACATTTGGTAGCTGCCTGGGAGAAAAAAAAAGACCCACACGCCAAGAGGTAAAGCAAGCACGTTATGGGCAATATCCTGCGATCAAGCTTGCGCACAAGCCTCTTCTCTTCCTCAGGCGTAGCAGTAAGTTTGCTGACGTGAGCGTCGTTAGTGAACTGGGCTTGTTTTTCGTCGAAAGATGAGCGCTTTTCTTCGTCAGACATGGTGGACCTGACACAAGGAACCCTGACGAAGAATGAGCTGCTTCAATATTTATAGGCTTAGCGCGCAAAAATGCTCCACGGGCGCTCGAAAGTGTTGCAAAGGTACAAGTGCGGTTGGCTGGGAAGGAGAATGAATACGAGAAATGAACGAGACCGGCAGTTCAAAGAGGCAGAAAGTCACACCAAGCCGAACGTTATATAATATTGGAAATCAGTGCTGATCAGGTGGACTTCTATGGACTGTCAAAATGCATTTGCGGGATTAAGTATAGTTTCCCGAGGTCGGAGTGTGAGAGAGTCACATGAACAATCACCTGACATAGCAACTATGTACCAAGTTGTCATTACCGAGATCAACCCGCTCGCCTCTTCTTCACCTCCTTCCCTTGATCAGAGTCAGACATCTCGCCCTCAAGCACGGAGCGACTCCTTTGGTTCTTTGGTTTGGAGCGACTCTTTTTATTCTTTGGTTTGACGAACATCCCTCCACCATAATACTTCGCCTCGCCCATTTGGGACTCGTTCCCAATATACTCCAGAAACGGTTTCCTTGAAATTTGCTGAATCGCGGAGGCCCCTGGAAGATGAAACGAAGCCCCCTCGATAGCATTCGGCACTCTCCATCCATAGTATGAAGGAGAATCTGAGTCCTCTTCCTCTTCCTTCAACGTAGCCTTGTAGATGTATGCGACGCAATACTGTCCACCGAGAGCTTCGCCCGCATCAGTGAAGTTGATAACAACAGGATTCATAGAGACGTCAAAGTGGTTGCTGAGAGCATCGAAGAGCGCAGAATCAGTTCCTTTAAGATATTCCTTTTTAATGCTCGCAAGGCGGTAGAGGTGGGTGAACGGGAAAGCAACGATGCTTGTCCCTTGTTCGTGCAACTTCCTGATTTCATCAATGACTCCTTGAATCAGTGTCGTATTCAAGTTAGGGTAGGTGGTAAAGTGAGATGCAAGGTGCTTGCGGCGGCTGGCAGCCTCCTCTAGGAGTGTCTCCTTGTCATCTTCTTCAGCCGGAGGCTCTTCCCCGACGACTTCTATATCGTACTGGAGCACGACTCGTACGCCCTTGGTCACAGGCATGACTTTATGCTCCGTATCCGTGTAAAACGCGACAACGACTGGTCTGAGCTCGAGCTCCTGCCCGCGGAGAGGGACAGGATGCATATCAATGGTCGCTTCAGCACCTCCATGCCTCAACATAAGCTCTCCCCCCTCCCACTCCGTATTAAGCGCAAAGAGCACCGTTCCGTGGTGCGCATCGCTATGTGTCGAATCGCGATGCCAATCAAAGTGCCCCCCTTCTTCATATATAGCGAGTTTGTATAACTCGATTTTGAGCTTCTTCCCTACAAACATAGCAGGTGCTAGCTCTTCTTCGAGGTATTCTGTGATCTCATACGAGCTTGAAAAGCTAATATCATCTGCCTTGAGCTCCGTCCCACGCCTGTAAGATGGGTCGATGACTGTCTCTTCACCTCTGCCGAATGGAGAAGGAGTTGCATGTTTTTGAAAAACTGCGACGTCAGGGTTCTGCCATGTACCTGCTTTCTCGCCTTTGACAAGTATCGGCTCGTTGGTTTTCCGTGGGTCTACTTGTAGTATCATGGATACGAAGGGACTGCCGGCAAGCCCGTTGAGTGCTCCAGCGAGGCTGGTGTTTGTGTGCACTTTGTACCCTTCCGAGTCTTTGGCGTAGGACAGAGTTTCGAGATGCTTATCGACGCGTCGGTAGATGAGAACCTCGTTCTCTGACTCTGCGGTAACTGATGCACTCTCATCTGGTTTAGACATGGCAGAGGGGCTTTTACTGAATTTGCCGCAAAAGCTAATTAGATCACGAAGCAAGGTAGATACATCTTAAAGCTTAAATACTCGCCTCGAGAAATGACGAGAGAAAATCAGAGAGAGCCGTCAAGTGTTGGAGTTCGTTGTCACTTGTTGGAGGTTTTGTCCACGAGTAAGACTCGAATGGAAGGATTATTATTCGTATCGTGTCTACCCTCTACTATTTATACTGTATAATTCCATTGCTCCTTTCTGTATTCCGCAGTCAATCTTTAGGAGTATCCGTTATCTGAGAGGGTCAGGAAGTTGCTCCTCAGTGTCTCCCGACTAAATCGAGTGACTATTCATTGAAACTTCCACGCCTTTTTTAACTTCAAAGCTTCAACGTTTACAACCTTGCAAATGGCGTGAGCGTTTCGAGGACTTACTTATGTAAAAGGGGTCGTTATAACGCTTTGCGCTTGGTATGTACTTGTTACAATTCAAACCCCGAACTTCAACTTTTTTTGCTCATACCCCTATGTATGTGATACTCCTGTCAATGATAAGTAGGAAGGGAGACTCGTCCCTTTTACCATCAGCCGTTAACATGTCCAACGCATTCAAACTTGACTGTTTTGTCGTCGGCAGTGATCCAAAGCATATCTTTTCTATCGAGATTCCAGGCTCTAAAACAGTCTATAATTTAAAGACAGTTATCAAAGAAAAGACGAAACCTGGATTCGATGACGTTGACACTGACTATGTCGATATCTGGAAGGTGAGTACTTAATGTGACGCCTACAATCTAGCACACTACAAAATCATCTGATATTTTGAAAGGTTGACCTGCCTGTCGACAATACGCTAGAGCACAATCTTGGCAGTCTCAAACTTGACCCCCGGCAGCGGCTATTTTCTGTGGTTAGATTGTCCAAACTGTTCCTCGATCTCCCCGAAACAAATCACCTGAATATCGTTGTCCAGCGGGCACCCCGTGAATGGTCTTCAGTATTATTACTCTTTCCACCATACTGATTGCTCACCAGCTGTTCCCCCTAACATTGGCCTCAACTGCTTGATCTTAGGAGACGACCCTAAGCGTATTTTCCAGATCGAGATTTCACGGACGGAGACTGTCGTTGCCCTCGGAGACTGTCGTTGCCCTCGGAGACTTGGTCAGGTCTAAGAATAAGTTTGCATTCTGCCACCTACGAATCACAGATAGTTTGACTATCTGGAACGTTTCCCCCCTGTGGACGACAAGCTCGAAGATTATCTCAACAGTCGCAATTCTTTTACTAAGGAACCACTCTCTCCTGCGGCTAGAATGTTCGAAGTGTTCCCCAACTTGAACCTTCCTCACTATGAGCACCTGCATATTGTTATCCGACCGCCCAGTGAGTGGTCGATGCATATTAGTACCACGTCCTCCATCCTGATTGTAGTTTTGTCCTTAGTAGATCCTTCCGTCAATACAAGATATGCGTACCTTTCCAAGTGGGTCGAAGACCCTCCGTGGTATGGCGCCGAGTCATCCATACTCGCTGCAAAGCAAGGCCAGAATGTTTACCATCTTGACAAAGCCTCGCATTCTGTTCCACTCACCCTTCTCGAGCCTATATTTGCCCAGTTCGTGGATGATTTTCAAAATTATCGACCGACTGACGAAGATAATCGCTTTGTCCGAGAGCTTTCGGAAAAGATGAGTTTTTTCTATCCTGATGAGTACTCCGGAATGGATGCATTAAAGGAAGTGCTCGACTCCTATGGTATTTCGGCACAATGTGTGACGTCAATGGACGAACCCTTGTCTGAAAAGTTTATGGCGATGATACTAGCGAAGGGAAGGAATGGGCTCGAAAACGGGGGTCTTTCTCCATTCCCGGCTGAAGCAAATTACTATTATTTCAAGTTTATTCGATCCTTGAACAACGGTGTGCAGCTCCGATCCGTCCTTCCCTTGTTCCATGTCACCGTCTTCGGCAAGTCAATTTGTTATCACAGCGAAAAATACATAATCATGATTGCCACAGCTTCCAGAGCACTAGGCGGCGCCTGCATCTGTATTAGTGGCTCTGTTTTTACTGCAAGAGCCCAAACCGACGTGCTAGTCCCCATCATTCCGCTGTTTTGGAATCCTACAGCCTCCTTATGCAAGCGATGGCAGCTCGCACTTTTGGAGCTCTCAAGATCGCCACAAAGAGCCTCGAAGGTCTGTACTCCACCCCCATTCCATCGCTCACACTAGAACACCCGTCCCTGGAGTATCCGTATCCGCGTCACTATATAGATGCGTCAGGTCTTCGTCAGGGATGAGGTTCAGAACCTCAGTCGTCGACTTATTTTCTCTGGTACGACCGAGAACGGTGCGCACATATGCATGAAGTTCGTCAGGAAGTACTCGCCCGAGGCGCACCGATTCTGTGCGTGCCGTGGACACGCTCCCGAGCTTTTAGCCTATGAGCGTTTACCCGGCGGCTGGGGCATGGTGGTCATGGATATCCTTAATATACATTATAGTGGCAATCACCCCTCGCCTCTCACCACAGTGCCATATCGGGGGTTCAGTGAGGTGGCCATCGAGGATCGTCAGCTGCTGGAGAAGGCCATCACTGATCTCATCCATGAGTTGCATGCTCACGGCTACGTTCATGGCGACCTTCGTGATGCCAACTTGTTCGCGCGAGATAGCTACTCGGACGGACAAGACGGGACGAGTGCCAGTGATTTTATGATACTCGATTTTGAATGGGCTGGTCGGATCGACTCGGATGAGACTCGTTATCCTATGAACGTCAATCGAAAGGATATTCGTCGTCCCCCGGGTGCGCAAGACGGTGAGAAGATTGAAGTGGATCACGATTTGGAGATGCTGCGTTATGTATTTCATCCTGATTCTTCTTGGGACGACATTAGTTGATGATGGTGTAATGTCTATCATATCAACTTGAAGGAGGACGAGAACATTTAAGGAACCTGCAAGCTATCACTCTACCTACTAGCATGTAGTACCTTCAATTGTTGGATACGCGGTAGTGTGGCTTCTAGTATGCTATAGTTGGTTGCAGTTCACACCGTAGCTCGGTACAGACAGGGGTAATAACTTCTCTGCGGGCTTTACCCGTGCATGGTGATATGCAGCCTCGTCGAAAACTTCTCCAAGGCGATATAGTGTAGTGGTTATCACTCGGGATTCTGATTCTTCAAGACTTTCCCGAAACCCAGGTTCGAGCCCTGGTATCGCCTTCACATTTCCAAGGGCGATATAGTGTAGTGGTTATCACTCGGGATTCTGATCCTTTCACGACTTCCCGAAACCCAGGTTCGAGCCCTGGTATCGCCTTAACATTTTTACCTTTGTGCAAAGGCGAGGTTATCCCCGGACCCCGCTTGAGGTGTAATGTTTTTCCATCGAGGAGTTGTTATTGCAGATTCTCCGCCGCCGAGGCGATAGGGCTTTTGTCTATAATCTTCTTCCGGGATACTTGTCAACACTCGCAGAATAAAACATAATAGTTGAACATTGGTGACGCGACTAATTGTGGAAAACGAACTAATTACAAGATCCGTGTTGGCCTGCAAAACCGCGTTTTGTAAAGATACACCGAAGTCGAATGAACTATGCCCACAGCAGAGGTATAAACATGGCTAGCAGTTACAAGAGAACCAAGGACATTCGTACAATTTCTATCCCTTCATCCGATTGATACTCAGCACAAATGGCAAATTCTAACGGCAGCGAGTGTTGGGTCGATTAGGTGATTGGGGCGGGGCGGAAGGACATGATCTCTTCGTACAGGAGCTCTTTGAGCTGTTCACGGCTGATGTCGTCCTTGTGCACTATCGAATGCGATGAATATACAAACATACCCACTTGTTGAAGGACGAGTACTCACAATCAAACTCGAAGAACTCCGGGTCGAGCGGTGGCGCAACTGGCTCGTCATCAGGATCATGCTGAATCACAAGTAAGCTCATGCGCTCCAGATAGGAGATGTACATACATATGCCTCAAGGTAAGGATGGGCTAAAGCCTCTTCTACTGTTATCCGTTTCTTGGGATCGAAAGTCTAGAAGAAAGGTGTGAGCTGTTTCTCGTATAGATGAGAAGATGACAGCTTACGAGAGTCTTCGTCAGGAAGTCTACAGCCAAAGGATTGGCATTAGGAAAGATTTGCGCAAATGGCCGGCGTTTGCGGAAAGGAAGAGCTCGAATATAGTCTCGCGATCTGCGGGTAGTAATGGCGTAAAACTCGTCCAGTGTTGGTGTGCCGAGAACATCCAAGATCAAGGTGAGCTGGTGGTGGTAATCTCTACCGGGGAACAGAGGCTTTCCGGAGAGCATCTCAGCCAAGATGCATCCTACAGACCAGACATCGATAGCTTTGGTATACTGCTTGAACGTCAGCATGATCTCAGGTGCTCGGTACCACCGGGTAGCAACATATTCGGTCATGAAACCAGTCTCCGTGCCTGATGGTTCGGCGGTCTTTACGGATCTTGCGAGCCCAAAGTCGCAGACCTTGAGATCACAGTTGGCATTAAGAAGGAGATTTGAGGGTTTGAGATCACGGTGGATGACATCCGCGGAGTGCAAAGCTTTGAGTGCGCGGAGGGTTTGATAAATGAAATATTGAGCGTGGTCATCGGAGAGGTCTTGTGTTCTAATGACGCGATGCATGTCTGTTTCCATCAGTTCCTGGATAACTGTGTGAAAGATTGAATGGTAGAAGGATTTGCATAACAAGTTTTATACGCACGATACACTTCCTTGAATGCATCTAGTGATGGTGGCTTGATGATGTCCAAAATTGAAATAATCTTCAAGTAACATTCTGAGTGAGGAGAGATGTAGAAAGAGATTTGGTATGTGCTCACGTTCTCGCTTACACCAGCTTCACTGAGGAATTTTAGAAGCTTGAGTTCTCGGAGAGTCCGTAGGCAAAACATGGAGTGATCGAAGGGTGCGATCTTCTTAATTGCGACTTTGCGACCACTGGGCCGGTGAACTGCTGAACAGACGATACCATACGCGCCCTCTCCAACGACATCAAGAACCTGGTACTGAGTACCTGCAGATCTTGTTAAATCGGACAGGTAATGAATGAGGATCTGGACATACCGACGTTGAATCTAACTTTCCTCGGTGCGGGTGGTGCTTGTGAAGCAGACTGGCCTTGTTTTGACTTTGTAGAGGCAGCAGGAGCCTGCTGAGAGTTTTGAGGCATCTAGAGGATGGGAGTAAGGAGGAAAGGTGGACACGGGTGGGGAAACAAGAGAACTATAAGCGCAAGGTACAGAGTGTAATAGAAGGACCTTGTCCAAGTTCCTAGTGAAGATTGCTAACAATGGAAGCAAATTCAGCTTCAAAGACAATAGGGAGCCCAAAACTGTTTGATTGGCACCAAGACAACCAATTCCGTTGTCAACTACTTATGGTATTTGCTATGGCGATACTGCGCTCTGCCGACTACTGTACAAAGTTCACCATCCTATCTTATCAACCACCATGAGGACCGATAGTTTGATCATATCTCTTTTCCTCTACTTTTCAAGCGGAATGCTCCCTGGACCCTGCAGCTGCGGAACTCTCTAGGAGTAATGGTTATCCTCCATGTTGATCATGAGAAGGGATTACATCGTGTCAAGTCGGAGTCCAAAGAGTCCAGCTGCCCAGTTAGAAACAAAAATACTACCATTCCACTACTGTCATTAAGCGTGCTATCTCTACTGTTCGCGAACCTTGCCTTAATTCACAACAAAATTAGTAGTCGAGCAAGGGCAGCCCGCTGCGAGAGATCGCATGTGGCCATGGAGGCAGTACTACATAGAACGGGAGACCATGCGAGAAGCGCCAGCCTGGCGGAGGTGACGGTCGGGCGCTCAAAAGAGGCGTAAGGCTGCGTAGGTCAAGGCGGTCAAAATATAAAAGAGTACATACCCTCAAGAATAAATGCGTACGTTGGTAGCGTCAACAGAAATATGACCAGTACTAAACTTGGAGAGCTGTAACAAAAGTTGCTCATTAGGAGATCATTAGGAGATCGCTGAGAAGGGCTAGCCAATCCATACCCTGCATGCAACTGTACCACGTGTTTACGGCCGCTCGCAAGATAATATGACCCTGAGTGCGGACGGCTCATGGGTTATAATAATGGCTATGCATTTTCGTGTTCCTGCTCGTCGGAAAACGAAGTCGAGGTCACAGTAAAATTTTTACGAACTTTGATATTGAACACCAGAAAGAGCCACATGTTATTCCATGCCGGGACATTATTTTTAGATCGACCGCTAAGAGACCATGGTTACCTAACGGTTGCTCCTTAGGAAAGGCAGGTCATCTCTGTAATACAGAAACTCCGTTGTGAGCTCGACGTTTTAAATGAGGATCCCGCGGACGAAGTGAAAAGGGCACAAACGAGTGTCTATAATATGAGTGTATGTAAGTACTTAGTCTCGTGAGTCGAAAGACTGAGGGGAAACTACTGGCTGACCTATAATGAGTGTGTAAGTACTAGCTAGTAGATAGTCAGTATCACAGTAAGTAATAAATGAGGTTGTACGGAGCGGTATGAAATTGTAATGTATGGTGAACGGACTAACATATGTAAGCTTGCGTGACGGTTATCGACAGTAGTAAGTGGGCCTTATCGTCACTTACTGTTGGAGTATTCAAGCGAACGTACCCGTGTCTGCCGCATGTGGTACACGTGGTGGGTAACTTATATACCCAGCCTTCTTCATGTACGGAATTTGTATCGACTGTCGACAGGAATCTATTCCGTTGCTCATCGTCTCGTATTTCTCACACTTACTTTCAACACGACGTAGCCACGTCAAAAGAATATCGCGTCGCCACAATGCATCACATGCAGGATGGGCCGAGTCACCGCCTGTACTGCCCGTGTATGTAATAAAAGCGAAGTAATAACTGAATCGCAACAATGAAGTACCACAC
>PVYE01003682.1:0-19634 GCA_002995055.1 Rhizopogon rudus | reverse complement strand
TCCATCCGCTCAACTTCAAGTGCAAACTAAGGTTAGGACACGTCTTTGAAGTCATACTACACCACGGACTCAACTCATTTAGTGCAGAGCATCATCATATCCAAGCCCTTTTCCCTCCGACACCATGACTTCGTTCGCCTTGTCCCCGAGATTTGCTCCTGGTGTTTTTTTGATTTTTTTATTCTTTTTCAATTGTTTATTGTCCGTTGGGGCGCTGTCCTATAGTAGACAAGAGTCGGACGTGCTGCTTTCCCCTGGCGTCTATGCCATCTTCAACAGCGTTCCCTCACCCGAAGGCGAAATGCTTGCTATCACTTTCAACGGCGAAGACCAGACTGTGACTGTGACTGCTTGGACCGACGATGCTACTCAGCGAGTACGTGTTTATTATGTTGTGCATCTTATATATATATATATTACGTTTGTAGTGGGTTATTGCGGACTACGACACGGAGACCCAGTCTGTGAGCCCCGAGAGCGATGAGGACCTTCAAGCTGCCTGGGGCGATGACGTCGTGACGGTGCTTCCAGCGGGAAATTATGTATGGACCATCAGGAGCAACGACACCGGATACACGTGAGTTCTGCTTCGTGTTTCGTTTATGGACGAAATAAGCTCAGCGATCGTTCAGTATCCAAGATGGTGGGGTAACCGTGTTCTGGGGAGTTGCAGAGGCCGTCGATAATGCAGAGGTGAGCCTCACAGGATAATCAGCACTTTTTTTTTACTGATGACCGAGCTACACAGGTCACCATAGGAGCCGGTACCGGTGACGATACGCAGAGGTGGCTCTTTGCAAGTATTTGAAAGAGTCTCGATATCAGATAATACTACCTCAAGATATTCGACATCAATGTGCAATATTGTGCCAGAGATCACTTACCGTATAGAATGATAACTTTGAAATTGGTTGATGACTCGTCATTATAGCAGAACAATATTAGCACAGGTCCGTGTCGGAATATTTCGAACGCTTTTTGAAGTCCTTCGCACTACATAACCGATGTCTTACTTTTGCCTTGCTTTCATAACTGATTGCGATACGATAACGATTACCTGACATACATATATAGTTACTTACCTATGAGTTAAGAATCTTTGCGCGTTTGCAAAGGATTCCCTGCCTATACCATTTCATCGTTCATGTCCAACCCCATTTTCCCTCCCTGTACGATGGCCGGTCAGATGGCCTCGATCGGCCTGCCTGGCCAATCCGGCCTCCTATGGCGCACTTTCGTGCACTGCTCCGACAATAAGATTCACCAGATCGCAATGAATGATCCAAACACTCTCCAGTTCGTCGACAACTTAGTTGGTGGGCCGACTCCTATGACCAACTCCCCCATTGCGGTAGTTAGCTGGGGTGTCACTGACTTCCAAGTAAGTATCTCTTGTGTGCATATTCAAGCATTGGAATTCGTATGAACCTACAGGCTCGCGTGTACTATTTCACGGAAGACTATAAAGTACAAGAGATGTATTGGGTCGAATCGACCACTCCTTGGTATGAGGTTGGAGCGACTCTGGGCGATGTGATGCCTGGCAGCGTCGCCTTGTATGCGCGAGTCAAGTCAAGTGGAGACGCTGTGCAGGAGATTAGGGTTGGGTATCAGTCCCCGTCCAACCCTGAGACTATTACTGAGTCATACTGGGTGGGGGGGTGGAAGACACGCACCTATCCGAAAGAGATGAACTAGATTGTCGAGTCGCTGTCGAGAATTATGCGGTTCAGGTGGAAATAGGGATGTTAATCGGTGATCGTTAAATAGCGGTGCGGATGTTGTGTCCATGTAGAGCAGTGTACCGGACGCGTCTTAGGTCATAATTTTGAGGTGATTATAGCTAACCCACCGAGAGATAAGCATTTATACCTATCCGAGATTTTATCAGACTCAAGGGAAGCTATTCTGGTGCATTGTGGTCGCCTGGCTGAAGGAGGAATATAAGGAAATGCTTCAAAAGGACAGCGTCTTCACTCTGGGTTCTTGAAGTGCTACTTATGTTAGTGACATGTACACCTCGCGGTGGAATCAGATAAAGTGATAGTTGCTTCATAGTTTATAGACAATGTTGTAGGAGAACCCAGATGCGCTGAGGTTCGATCCGTTCACGACGACTCGGACTCGGACGCCGGAATTGCGCGGTCTATTTTTGTACGTAAGTTACCTTCGACATGGTTGATTGGTATTTTACCCATACACACTCGCATAGAACAGATCAGACATCACGAACGTCATGGATATGAGATTCGCAATCAGTAGTGGGATTGGGGTTTATAAAGGAAGAGGTGATTGTACCAACTTGTCAATTTTTATGACCACCCAGACGCGTGATTAGGAGATATGGACACCATCATTTTAGTCTTCCGACGAGTACTGTGCAGTGCGCCATGCAAAGAAAGTGCTCCATAATAGATTTTGCTGGCGGGTGCTCTGGAGAGGGGACAAAGACGCCCCACAAATACGGGAGCCGAAGGCTGGGACATTAGACGAGAAGGGCCAGATGGCTCCGAGGATCATGAGTTACTACTCATCGTTAGCAAGTAGTTATTGTATGTATTGTCTACAGAGGGCTCGATCCCAAAAATACAATCAAACGTATTAACAGAAATAAAAAGAGAAAATGTGGTTTATCTGGCTATTTTCGTTGTAGGTCGTGATGCACACACAGGAGTGACTGAGCCTGTCAATGGTTGAATAGGTGAGAAAATAAATGGGCGAAAGGGGAGTCAGAGATACAGCATTTTTTGGCGACATTTAAAAAGGCGACCGAACCGACAGAAAGAAAACCCGCATATCATACAAATCATTCCTCATCATCCTCATCCACCTCCTCAACAGTCGTACGCCCTCTATTAGACCTAGGAGAACCCGCAGACCTCGGACGAGAACGGTCTCGAGCGTGTCGCCGCTGCTGCTCGGCGGCTTCCTCCTGATTAAGCGGGTAGTTGTGTATGCACTGAAGCTCAAAGGTGCAAGGTAGTACATCTCCACAAGCCTCCTTGACGAAATCATCATTGCGAACGATACCACCAAACCTCGCATTATTTCCAAGCCAGTCAAGCCGCCTCAGCTGCTCCCCGAGCTGGCCTCCAGGGGCGTTGATGTCCGTAGAGCGATTAAACTGATACGCTGACCAAATTTCTCGCCGACGACGAGATGGGGAACTCTCATACTCCTTTCTCGCGACGTCCCCCTGCATATAGGCAGAAATAGCTTCGACTACTTCGCCACAGGTCACGCCAAGGTTCTTGCGCCTCGCCTTGACAGAGATCATCCAGGGGAATGACCGTGAGATGATGCGAACGTATGACAGGCGCGGGAAAGTGGCTGGTGCATCGCGCCCTCTGATCCACGAGCGCCTTGATTCAGTCGTGCGATAACAAGTGCTGGTCGAGAAAATCATGTTCCAGCGGAGGTAATCGTTATGTGAATCCGTGGGTGGGGATAGAAGGGGATTGATGCGGATGTTTGCAGACACCGCCCTCACAAGGAAAGGCTCGAGAACGGGCCCGTCTATTAAAATGACGCCAGATCAGATAAAAATCCAGCGTAACCGAAACAAAGGGCATACAATGTGGCCCTTCGGCAAATGGGTCGATACGGTCCGCATTGCTTGTCCATCTGAAGTTCGCGCGGGCAGTGTCAGGCGGTTGTGGTGCTGCAGGGGGCGGTACGGTCGGATGGATGAATGGTGTGTGACCAGGATACCCAGGCGGTACACCAGGATACCCGGGGGGACCAGGTGGTACACCAGGATACCCATAGAGTGGCATGCCCCAAGGTGTTGCAGGCGTAGCATATGGCGGGGCCATGGGATAACCCGGTGTAAACTGCCCTATTTGAGGGCCCCAAGCACCCGGGGGTAGCGGTTGCTGAAATCCGCTGAAGCCCGTCCCAGGCCCAGCCCAAGGTGTGCCTGGAGGAGGCTGGCTAGGAGGTACAAAAGGACTAGGGTTACCGTTGGGATATCCAGTGTAGTCAGATGAGAACCCATGGCCGGAAGGACCGCCGTGGGTATTTGGAAGATTGGTAGGAGGAGCGAAGTATGAGCCTGGAGGATGCATGGCGGGTGTGGAATGGACACTTGGCGTAGTAGGAATGAATGGCGTGGTATTTTGTGGTGTTACGGGGTAGTATGGGTATTGCCCAGGTGTGCGGGGCTGTTGAGCCCACGATGGCGGGACGTGGTTTGGGGGAGCCGTAGGAATAACTGGAGGTGCGAGGACTTCAGGGGAGGGGAGGGGGGGTATGAAGGGAGTGGTCGTTGGCTCTGGGGAGTCGTAAAGCATTTTGGGCGGGTATCCGAGGTATAAATGGAGTCGTTTATTGTGTCACGCCGTTACTGGTCGAAAATAATGGCATCAATTCAGATTCAGGACATAAAGAAATAAAGACCTCACAGGAAATGCAAGGAAATCTATATCAAACTTATTAATACACAGATGACTCGAGACGTGTGTCACAGGATGAGAGATTAGCACGATATCTAGGTCTGGTCATGCAAGAAGGCTTGGGAAGGAGAATCACATCAACCATCTCGAGATAATGTCTCGCACCTCGTACCTGTAGACAAAGTCAGAAGCAAGCCTTTCAGCGTGTACAGAGTCTAAAAAGAGTTGGCTGTGCTTGGACCGATCTCACAGCCCGTAACACTACAGACAGCCGGACGCTGCTGCTGCTGTTGACTTTAGTAATTAAAACGCAAGCAAACTGGAAATCGATAAAGAAAATGAGGCGGTGGGAGAAGATATGGGCCAACCTTAACTGCCTTCCTCAAAGCGAATATTCAATAATGTATGTAATCAGTGGCTATGCCAGAGGTAACTTCTGACTCGGAATCAAAGCAAAGTTCCAGATCTCCTCTGGCGCTACAACAGTGCGCTTAGCCTCACAAGGCGCGATGCATAATGGCGTGATGGTAAACCTCACGGATGCTCTAAGCTGCATATGTGCTCACTGTGCATGATCCGGGTAACTTGACTTGAGCTTGAGACTTCACGCCACTCAAATATCAGCCTCGTGTGCGCACCCCACAAACATATGGCAAAGGTATGTGTTAGAAAGTAATGACAGGTCACTGATTCCTAGGTTTTCATTTCCATTATAAATCCTAGGAATCACTACTCAAATTGGACAAGGAACGTGTTGTGGGTGGCGCCCAATGCAGTCCACAATCGGGGCTGGAGAAAATCATATGTTCTGCTTTGAAATAGGGATCCCATCAAGGCGATCTCTCTTCGTGGCAATTGATCATCACGTCAGTTCTATGATTCCGTTTAGAATAGCTAAGACAAAATACAAAATACACGATCATCGCCCAACCGTCATAGCTTGGGGAGTCGGCAATGTACACCTGTGTTATGGCCTTCCTTAGACAAAAGGTTGGAATAAACCATAGATGGAGCAGAAATGGATGCTGGATAGGCCATCACGAGGTGAGGCTCATTACAAAAATATTGGGCGCCCTGAAACCGAGGCGCTGAAGGGAGTATCCGTCCTTCTTCGTCAGACCATCAAAGTAGTACTTGTCTCGAAGCCAATCTACAGAGCATGGGTGAGATATTGCGCAAAAGTAAAGCAACCGAGATGAAACTCACCGACACGCTTGTACCGATTTGGTGCCGGAGTATTGTAGTACATGTTCCAAGCTGCACCGGAGCTATTATTGTGCGAAGAAGCCCTCTTGACCTGCTCCTGCAGTCTTGGAGGGAGGCAGTTGAATTCTCCTTCTGTCACGTAATTCTCCGTGTACCTGGGATGACAGAATTAGATTCGGAGGCCGAGGAGGGGAAGGGGTACTCACTCTTTCCAAACCGTGCTGCAGACATCACCCATAGTGACGCCGCGGTCGTTGTGCACGATCGTGCACCATGGACTAGACTCGGTAATGATAATGAGATCCTGAACGCGAGGAAGCGTCGCAGGCTCGTCTTTTTGTAGAAATGGGATATCTTGGTCTCGATCATTGGGGTTGAAGCCACCAGTCGAGCCTTGAGTTCACGAGCCATTAATTTTATCATAGACCACGGCACAATATCCTGAAGCGGCGTACCAGAAACGAGGTTGAACATCAAGTGGAAGCCAGGGTTCCCTCCAGCCATGATTGGGTGTAGCTGTAGCTCGGTATTGAGCAGATATAGATCAGTTTGAGAGAGAACTGGGCCGTCTGGTTGGGCGCATCGATATGCTGAACTCAAACCGAACAATTGCACTTACAACCGACTCCTGCAGACCACTTGTTCACGGAATCGCCCATCGATGCTAATCTCGTGGGGTATTGTAAAAGACGGTGAAATCGGATGCAGGTGACAGAAGGGATGAGATGGTATTTCAGGGAAACAAGGGGGTATTTTTTACTGGAAAGTACTGGTAAACAGCGCTTTATGTGTTTCCGAGCGGCGAGCGCTCAGAACACGATGCATAAGGCTGTGGCTATGTCCTTGGTTATTTGTCCCCGCTGAACAAGCGCTGATTAGATTAGATTCTGACTAATGACTATTATTGACTCCAATCTTGATTGCATTGCCCGTGCTTGATTATACCAGTAACTTCACAAATGGCTCCCAAAGGTGGAAACGCAAAGAAGGAGAGTGGTCGGGCTAAGAAGGCAGAGAACGAAGCGAAGAAACAAGACGCTGCAGTTGCTGATAAGGTGCGTCTACTCATAAGCACATCTGAAACCTTCTACGTGGGACTGACCAATGAGTTTTGACAGGCCAAGAAGGAAGCAGAAACTTGGGAAGATGGAGCCAAGGCAAAGAAAGCCAAGGAGGACAAGGAAGAAAAGCGTCGTGCAGAACTAGCTCGCAAGGCCGAGAACGCTCGGCTGCTAGCAGAGGAAGAAGCTGCGGGTCCTGCGAAAGCCAAGCCGGCACCCAAAGCCGGAAAGAAGAAAGATGTGAAGCCAGCTGGTCCCGGAGCGATCGCAGCTGGAGGCCCGAGCACAGCTGTAGATTCCGAGACGAACCCCAAGGATGAACCGCCTAAGGAGATCGAAAGCTATGCTGCAACCGGCATCGATAATGCACTGGATCTGCTAGAGACAGTGACTGCAAAGATGGACAAGGCTAGCGTAGGGCAGCAAGCTGCAGGTATCGAAAGACATCCTGAGGTGAGATTATTTACTTCTTGCCGGCGAAACCCATCCCTGACATATTTATCATTTAATAGCGACGGTTCAAGGTGAGAATTCATGTCACAGGTTTCCGATAGGATCGTGATTTATCATCCCCAGGCTGCGTTTGAAGCTTACAAGGATCGTGAATTACCAAGACTCAAGGAGGAGGTGCGGTCGTTATTTCTGAGTCATCCGGGGCTAACGATACTATTTTCCCGCAGCATCCTGGGCTACGTCTGCAGCAATATCAAGTCAGTACCACTGCCAGCGCACGATTTGTGTTGTTTTCAATGACTCATCGGAAATTCACAGGATCTGCTGCACAAGCAATTCCAGAAATCACCTGATAACCCGTGAGTTGTCGGTGTATACAGCCTTCCTTGATGTAATTTGCTGATCCAAGCTTATTTATCGTTACAGCTTCAATCAAGTTACCATTGCCTATGACGCTACGAAGGACGAGAAAGTCCAGACACTTAAGGAGAAACAGGATGCTGTGCGAGGACGGTTGCGCACATGAGTTAGGAAACGAATCATGATACGCATCGATGCTATATGACAAGAGGTTCATCTTGGTTACGAAACCCTGAAGCCGAGGGCATCAGAAGTCTGGTTGTATAATGGTGCCGGTGGATGATCGCTTTTACTATCTCTAGAGAGATCTCCGAGAACAAGAAAGAACTTGTCTGTACATATGCTCATCAATACTCTGGAGTCATGGGATTACGGATCTGCGGCAGTGGAATGTTGCCTGAAAAGTCTGAATCTTCGCATCGATCGACAACAGAAGAACTGCGAAGGACCGCCCAACACTGCATTCGAACAGACAGCTGAATAACTGTGGGTTACCTGTGTCCTGAATTCAACTAGGCAGTGCCCGCAGGCTTATGTAATCTCAGGCTTTTTTTCGAGTATAAGTTACGGCGTTGGTTGTCGAGGAGAACACAAGCACTCTTCCCACCGCTGGTACGTACAAGAACGAGCCAATTCGACATGCCAGATATTTCCATTCTGACCCATCACTCAAACTCTCTTGCATCTCCTCAGTCCGTTCAGCCCACAAACTCGCTTGTGATAACACAAGTCCCCCGAACCTTTTTTCAACCTTCGATTCTCAATGTTTTACGCGACCACTTTGCTACGTACGGCGAGATCAACCAATGGGTGCCAATAGCGTCATTTTCTCGTATCATTCTCGTATATTTTTCAGAGGATTCTGCCGAGCTGGCCAAGCACGCTTGTGATCCTCTCATCTTGACACCCCTCCACAGGTCCGTAATCCTGCGTGAAAATTTGCCATTTTTTTTTTTCTCATCATTTCATGCAGAATGCCCACGATTTTACGAGTATATCGCGCTGAGCCCAACCCCATCTTTTCACCATCTTCACCGACGTCAGACGAAAATTTTCTGCGCCCACCACCGATCGAAAAGAATTTCCTTATCTCGCCGCCTGGTTCGCCGCCTATTGGCTGGGAGCAAATTCGCGAGGAACCTCCAAATGCCACGCCTCTTGCAGATGATCTCATAGTTGCGCTTCGCAAGTTGAAAATGCAGGAACGACGGTCTAGCCGAGAGGTGCTCTTGGAGCCGGAAGACGGTGGAGTCGGAGTATACGTTGAGGACTGCGACTTCGACGAGGGTGATCATAGTGCAGATGAGATGGACTGGGAGTATGGCTCGCCATCACCCGCACAGCTGCGGTGGAAGCCTATAGCAACTGCGATGCCACCGCTGCAAGTGCGGTGAAAGATGTGAGTACTTGGTTTCCAAATACGCACCCATTACCTTGGGATGATACACTTCAGACCTGTTCCGATGTTTAAATGCGGATATCTCATATTGCCTTTTTTTCTGACTCTTCTGGCCTACGTGGAAGGTGGATCTGATGCTGATTTTCTTTCTCCAGTGTTACACCGCAAATTTCTGTATTATCTCTATTTCGTGGACACACTGTATTTGATCATCATGTGAGTCTCGCTTCTTGATATCGTTCTCTTGATGAAAAACTTCAGACCTGTTCTGAACCCTTGTGGAGATAACTTTACATTGCCTTTTATTTTTCTGATATCCAAGTTATGACACTGCTTCGAACCTGATGCTGACCTTATGATTCTCTAGGTTCTCCAGTTATTTTACATAGCATGGGTTTTTTTTTAGTCTTCGTAGCGGACTGTACAACAGTTATGATCAGATGGACTCCTGCAGCGTACTTACAAGTAACAACAAATGTCAGAAGTAGATTTTAGGCTTCATCGCGCATACATTTCGTGAATATATACGAGATCTCGGCTCTGCGGCGTCTGCGCCATTCTTACGTCTGATCTGCAGTAGCCTCTGAAGCGGACAGTCAACTTTGGTGGTCAACGGGACGAGTTACCAAATAAGGAAACTCGGTTATTTCTCGCGCTATTGTTCTTTGCAGCTGCATTGTTCTCCAGACAGTGGCCAGTCAACCAGCAACCGACCTTATTCTTCTAAAATAACAAAAAGACCGCAGTTCCAATGCCTTTTCCTGACAGAGCTTCGCTCTTCTCGCCTTTATCTCTTGCTTCCATCATTGTTCACATTCGTTAGCTCGTCATGTTGTCGAGCATTCTTACTGCTACCTTCGCCTTCGGCGCGTCTGTTGGTGAGTGTCGGATTGTTTGGGATTGTCCTCGACACTTCTGACGCTCTGCTCGTCTAGTCGCGCAATCTTCGTCTTCTGTTGTATGCGTTGCGGGTCAATGCCTTCAGGGTTATTCTAATACCACTCGTGAGTCTAAAGTACTAGAGCCTTCACCGCTATGCTCATGACTATAATCAGTTGGAGCAACACTTTCAGCGTCTGGAATATCGACTGATGTTCTCCTTCTTCCTGACCAGTACACCTCGACGACTAACCCTTCTCTCCTTCACGAGTTATTAACGTCGTCTTCTGCTTCACTTTCTCCATCCACTGGCTTCGCCAACTCGAGCGCTGGATCTTCAGTTTCTCTTCCACTTAATATTGCACTTCAACCTGGGATTGCGATTTACCCTCAGGCTTTCTACTCGGGACAAGGGTCGTATTCAAGCCTTCCCACGTCACCCGTTGGAAATGCGTCCATTCCCATCACTGCGTCCTCAGTGGCCCTTTCAGGAAACGTTTGGGCGGCAGTATCAGCGGGAAGCAACAGCCGCGTTATCTTGTGGAACTCTATTCCCGATGTCAGCCAGCTCCCTTCAACTGCATCAGGGTCGCTATCGTTGCTCAATCTGCAATCTTCATCTTGTTCGCCGCCCTGCTCTGGCAATGGCGTTTGCTCGGCTGCCGGGACGTGTCAGTGTCCTACTGGATTTACTGGTTCATCTTGCGAGTCGTGCGCGACTGGTTTCTTCGGACCGGAGTGCCAAGCGTGTCCTTCAGGGTGTACCTCTTGTGATGGCGGAATATCAGGCACGGGTCGTTGCTTGGCCCCAATCGTGACGAACCCGCCATCCAGCTGCAATTGTATCAATGGAGAATGCGGCTCTAACGGACAGTGTACTTGCATCAACGGCTGGACGTCGGCATCAAATGGAACTCAGTGCGCCGCATGTGCGTCTGGTTTCTTTTTAGACACAAACGGGAACTGTGAAAGTGAGTTTGGCTTCGTATATCTGTCTCACTGATCTCATTTTTATTTTCAGTTTGCCAGCTCGGTTGTGCGCAGTGCGCCGATGGCACTGGTGATTGTATCACTTGCAAAACCGGGTTTACTCAAGATGCTAACGACCGCACGAAGTGCGATGCTACTCAGCAGACTACATCAGGTGGCACAGTTTGTCCTGACGGAAGCTTCAGTGCTGGGTCTTCCTGCCAAAAATGTTCGCCTCTTTGCCAGACTTGTACTGGTTCAAGTTCGAATAACTGTGTCATCTGTGGATCTGGCACGTACTCGTTCAACGGGTCATGCGTAACGACCAGCAGCGGGGGTGTCTGCCAGGGTTCGAATTTGATTGCCAATAACAACAAGCATGAATGTGACAGTAAGCGGAACCCCAATTTGCACTTGAACTGTGCGCTAAATATGTGACACGCAGCTTGTGGACCGAAGTGCACGTCCTGCCAAATATCCAATTTCAATGTAGCATCTACCGTCGATCAGGCTCAGTGCACTGGTTGTCTTCCTGGTTTCGTCTTGTCGCAAGGGAAGTGCGTGGCCAGTTGCCCCTCCGGTACTTTTCTTTCTCCGCAGGATAATTTGACATGCACAGGTACGAACGGTTTCCATTGCATTCAATACTGGAGTAGGCTAACGCGATTATTTATACAGCTTGTTCTTCGTCTTGTACCAGCTGCTCAGGAAACGCCAATTTCTGCTTGACATGCGCGAACAACTTGCTCGCTTCGAACGGACAATGCGTCAATTCTTGTCCCTCCAACACGTTTAGTTCTTCTGGGAACTGCGTCTCCTGCCACCCGGACTGTGCAACGTGTTCAGGCGGATCCTTTAACCAATGCACTAGTTGCAACAAGGCGCTCCCTGTCCTTACGAGTGGACGCTGCCTTGCTACTTGCAGCCAGAACCAGTATTTCGACACAACGTCCTCCACATGCAACTCCTGCGATGGCAGTTGCGCCAGTTGTTCAGGTGCTGGTCCAAACAGCTGCCTTGCTTGTTCAAGTTCCAGTCAGGTTTTGCGCGGGGGTACTTGCACTTCAGCCAACTGCACGAGCGGTTCGAGTGTCGTCCCAGGCCTTGGGGCATGCCTTTCAGAACTTGTAGTTGTGCCCTCCTCTTCGGGTACGAGCTCAGGTGCACTTCCTTCGATCACCGGGCTATCGACTCCCATCACAACAACGTCCACTCAACGATTGCAGTGGTGGGAGATTCTGCTCATGGCGCTTGGTTGCGCCTTCATTTTTGTGGCCTTCTTATACTGCTGGCGACGCCGAGCTCGCAAGCAGCGTGCAAAGGACACAGCGGCATTTGCGTCTGCTAAAGCTCTTCCCCACAAGAATAACTGGAGGTGGCGACTCGCGCGCTTCGGAGAGAAGCTTTTTGGGCACAGTCGTCGCGAGCCGCTGCCCGAAAGTGAAGAAATTGCATTATGGAAACTACGCGCTGCGGAGGAGGCGCGGCACCATAGCGAGATGGAGAAACTTATTGGTGGTTCGAGCCGGTCTCCTTCGCCTCTGCCTTCGCTTCATCACTACAAGCGTCGCGGGTCTCACGATTACTCGGATGCGCACAGCTCTGGCAGGCTATCTGCGGGGTCCATGTATTCCCAAGTGACAGGCATGCCTCGTACAGGGCCTGAACCTCGGCAGCCTGTCAAGACGAACCCTTTGACCTCACGGTTTTCGACAACGACCCTCGGTTCTTCGATATGCAAGAAACCAAGCGTGTCCCATCGTGAGCTAACACCTCATACGCCACCCACTGATGCTGAGGCTTATGCTGCGTCCGTAAGGCAGTCTCCGGAACCTGACACATCGTACTGGATAACACCCACAAACACGGGCGGATCTCGCAACCCTTTCCGTAAATAAGCATATGTTTTCTCATAATTTTGCATGGACGTCAACGAATTAGACTGATTTTTTACCCACTCCGATCTTTATGTCACCACACGCAATGTACACTTTTTTTTCCGTCGCCACATTGTAGCTTATGACTATATAGCCCTTTCATTGCTCTAATTCAAAGAGATCCCCGGTAAGGAGTGTAATGTAGCACATTTGGGTTAGCAGAACTCCAATATGGCATTGGTTGAGAGTATTGGGTTTGAACATTACATAAGTCAATGCCTCATTTGCCTCGTCTGCTCACTCCGCCATCGGAGGTTTCCCATTGTGCCTGCCTTGACTATCAAATGACCGCGCGATTCTCCCCTTTGGCCAAGGATTCATGGACACAGGATTGCCGGGAGTTAACTATATCCCGTGATGTCCTGGTCAAAACGAGAGCCATCTCCGTTCCAAATGTCCGATGGGGTACCACGGTGACGTCCGCCACGTGTATAAGCACACACTTGCAAAGGACACGAATTATTGATATATATGTCATCAATTAACGTTGAACTTTAACGCTCGGTCCTGCACATGACACGGCATGACTTAAAAGCGGTCCGACAGCAAGGTAGGTTATTCTGATTCCCCACATCCGTGTTTGCCGTCTCCGAGTCATGGATGTAACGCCCGACCGCTGCAAACACTCTCGGGAGGCGGGCCCTACCTCATCCGCTTCCTTCGGCGATATTCCTGGAAGTTTATGCAGTCCTACAGACGGTTGGCCACGTCCTTTCCGAGACTTAAGATATGATGCTGCCTGGGAACGCCTGGCAGCAGCCTCCAATCTTCACAGTGTCCAATTTGATGCGAGTGGACGGTGGCGTGCAGATGCACTGAATTTTCAGCCCTGCATTCATACCCCTTCGCAAGACCGTTATGCAATCCAGCAGATAAATATCCAGGGACGCATTTGGACCCTGTCTGCGGTTTTTGATGGTAAGGCGCAGTTTTGTGAATGTGCTTGGACATTGTGTCACTAGGAAATATTTCACAGGTCACCTGGGAAGTCATACCGTCGAACATGTGGCTCATCACATGCCCATCATTGTGCGGGAGCACTTGGAGGTGATGACTCAGAAACACGGTAACCGTGCTGTGCCCCCACCTTTAATTGCCGACATGTTTGCGATGGCCATTCGCGCTTTTGATGACGCCATCGCTAATGACGTCCTGAACCTTTTCCCCGGCGGATTATCATCTCTAGCTCACTTGTCAGACTCGCAAATCCAGGCGGTTCTCGACGATCAGCTTTCCGGAGGGCACAATTACACGATGGCGAGATTGTGCATGTATGGTACTACTGCGCTCGTAGCTCTTGTTGACCCTGACCATAAAAATCTATGGCTCGCCAACTTAGGTGACTGCCAAGGACGTACGTCGAGCGTGACGGTGTTGTTCATCGTGGCGACTAACCTTGGGTTTAAGTGATGGTCTCGGAGACTGGTCATAAAGGGTGGAATATTGAAGTTTTAACGCGACCTCACAATGGAGAAAATCCGCTCGAGGTCGAGCGCGTCATAAACGAGCACCCTGGTGAGCCAGAGTGCATTTTGGACGGCCGTGTGCTTGGAGCTATTGCGCCCTTTCGATGTACGTCACTTCCATACTTGTAGATTTATTATTCGGCTGACCTGCTTGATTGAACAGGTTTGGGAGATACTCCCTTTAAACAACCACCTGAGTTTACTCGGCGTATTCTCTACAACCTATACCCCGGTCAGCATGATACATCGCCTTGGGAAGAATTCCTGAAGAGGAATCGGACGCCTCCTTACATCTCATCCACACCGGAGGTCACGCATTATCCCCTCGATCCATCTCCCCGAGCTCCTCGTAAATATCTTATTCTCTGCTCGGACGGATTCACAGACATATGTGGCACGAACCAACGTGCCATTGTCGATGAATGGGCGCGTGGAGCTGCATGTTGTAGCTCAAGAGACAAAAGTCCGAGTCTAGCGCTCCAGTTGCTTTGGCAGGCGCTTGGTAATGATCCAAAGAACGTGTCCCGCGTTCTGACTTTGGACATGGACACTCCTTGGTTAGACGATATATCCATAGTTGTACAGTGTCTATAATGTATGAAGGCAACGAACTGAACCTCTTTCGTTGTGCTCCCATAACTTACCAACCTAACCCTACTCGCTCCGTATACGCGATTAATTTCTCGTCCACATATGGAATGTGTAGTATTTGATATTTCATTTTCGCATGTTGGCTTGGACCGGTTGACAAAGGACGACAAACAAACAAACAAACAACACATGATACGCTGATCGCCGACCTCCGAGTCTGCGGTCAGGACGGAGACCCATATGCATATTGCTTCATTGCCCTAAGGAAAGAGCGATGGTCAAGCCACTTCGATCATCTGTGTCCACCGACTCCTTGGACCTCTGGGGGCCGGATGATCCTGCATTTCTCGAGGCTCTAGGAAACGCGGTGCTACCAGGAGATGAAAACGCCAGAATCCCAGCTCCCCAACCCGACGCAGAGTCAATGAGTCGGAAGCGTTCCCGTGATGAGAGTGACGAGCTCCGAACTGAAATGACCTCACATGCGATCAATGGACTGGGTGACGCCGAAGAGGATCCGGAGATTTATGGGGCATCTCGTTTTGGTCATTTCGGAGAATACATGCATCGTAAGCGCGCAAAACTCCAGATACAGAATGCAAACCTTGAGGCAAGCCAAGATGTCGGCGGAAAGAGCAAGATTCTCAGTGGGCTTTCAATATATGTGCGTATCCTAATGACGCTACTTGGAAAGCAAAGCTTTGACATTTATCGCAGATCAACGGGTGGACGAATCCTTCGGTTCAAGACTTACGTCAGTTAATAGTGACGCATGGGGGTGTATTTCAGCCTTACTTGGATAAGAAATCCTTAGTGTCCGCACCTTCTTTACCACTCCAGTCACGACAAATATTTATCGCCCTTTATGCAGGACCCATATCATTACCTGCTCGTTGACGGCTGCAAAAATCAAAGATTGGAAGCATATGAAGATTGTAAGGCCCGAATGGCTGGTAGATAGTGCAGCTGCAGGAACATTACTCCCCTGGAGGAATTACATTTTCAAACCTGGAGGCAGGGTCGAGCAATCCCAGGGAGCGCACACGCCTCAAAACCATCTATCTACAGATCCGCGGCCAGCATCAGGCTATAGTTCTCGTAACATTGAACAGCCACTATCAATGGGTCACGTCCACGCAATTACCGCTATTGAGGCAGCGTCCTCCGCGTCTTATTCACCTCGACCGCTCCATGTTACAGATCCTGGTACACACGAAGATGCTGCACGTGTTCCTGGATATGCCGCTCACACGTCAAACCTGCTGGCCGAGCGAGTTATGGCCAATCCGGAATGGAGAGCCGCACATACTTCTGTGGCTCCAGATTTCATAGAAGGCTTTTACAAAAATTCACGACTCCACTACCTGTCTATGTGGAAGGCTGAGCTGAAAGAGTTGGTCCAGCAAGCCCACGAAGAAGTCGAAAATAGTCTACAAGAGTCCGTTGTGGCTATGAGCGACCTCCAGGCCACGACTAAGGATGGTGATATCAATACGGAAAGAGCGCGGCTTGTGACGGAGTCTCCTTCAAAAAGAAAAGGCAAAGAAAAGGCGCTGAGCCTTAAGCGTGTTGTTATGCACTGCGACTTCGATTGTTTTTTCGTTTCTGTCGGTCTTCTGAGTCACCCTGAGTTGCGAGGCAAACCAGTTGTTGTTTGTCACTCGCAAGGTGGTACAGGGGGTGCGTCTAGTACAAGTGAAATAGCAAGCTCAAGCTACGAAGCCAGGTCATTCGGGATCAAGAACGGCATGAGGTATGGTTATCCTTGTCAATCACCTATACATGTATGAGTGACGGCTTTCTTTAGCCTTCAACAAGGCCGTAGACTGTGTCCTGATCTTAGGACGATACCGTACGAATTTGAAAAGTATGTAATCATTTTTTCTTGCTGTGCTTTCATTACTAAACATGAGGTCAGATATAAACAGCTATCATTGCGTTTCTACATCATCTTGATGCGTCATGCGGATGATATTCAGGCGGTCTCCGTTGATGAGGCGTTGATTGAGGCTACCATCAGCGTTTCACGATGTGCAATTCGACCGTCTTCCCTAGCATTCCCGAATGATCCTGCAAAATCACTTGCAGAACAGATACGATCTGAGGTCAGAGATGCAACAGGCTGTGAAGGTACTTCACATTGACAACGTTCAATGGCACTTTCTGACACAAGCCGTAGTCAGCATTGGTATCGCAGAGAACATACAACTTGCCCGCATTGCCACGCGTAAGGCTAAACCTGCTGGATCCTTTCATCTAAAGTCAGAAGAGGTGGAAGAGGTTCTTGCGCCACTAGATATCGACGATCTCCACGGCTTCGGACATTCTACGCGCCAAAAAGCGCACGAGAAGCTCGGAGCCACAAATCTCGGCCAACTAGCTAAGAAGAGCAAAGCGGCGTTATGCGATGCGCTTGGCAAGTCTAACGGCGAAACCCTGTACAATGCGATCCGTGGAATTGATGAACGAAAGCTCGAGTCCGACAAACCGAGGAAGTCTGTCTCATGTGACATCAATGTGAGCCTCTGTTCCTACTTCTTCAGTTTGCCGAGTACTCACCCTGACTTAGTATGGGATACGTTTTGAGAACAATGATCAAGCCAAGGCTTTCATATACCAGATGGCGGAGGAAGTTTCCCGAAGATTGATGGCCATCGACATGTATGGGCGTTCTTTGACTCTGAAGATTATGAAACGCGATCCAAGTGCACCTATTGAGGCACCTAAGGTACAGAGGATTACAGACACCTTCACGCCGGTACTGATGGATGTCCTCATAGTTCATGGGGCATGGCATTTGTGAGACATTCAACAAGCAAACTCCATTAAGCAGCGCAAACGGCCGAGCTACAAGCAATCCAAAGGATATTGGTGACCATGCATGGAAATTATTGAATTCTTGGGGTTTCGATCCGATAGAGCTGCGCGGGGTTGGCATTCAGATACAGAAGCTAGAGATAACCTCGGCATCTAATATTATTGATCCCGGACAAGTGAAGTTGGCGTTCCAAGTCACAAGCTCTACCACAGCCTCGCCGAACAACCCTGAACAAGACGCCCTTGGAGTACCCAGGATTGTCACAGACCCCCCTTCCCAAGATGATTCACCCCAAAATGAGTCTCACCTAGTAGACCTCCCCTCTTTCTCCCAGGTCGACAAGGACGTTTTCGACGCATTACCAGAGGATGTCAGGAAGGAGCTAGAACTTGAATACCAGCGTCGATCACGTTCACCGATGCCAGAGGTACGACCCTCCCCCAACGTCCGGCCAAAAATTATCGTCAAAGGCGTCAACGTCAAAAGAATCACCCAACAACTTGCACCGAAGAATAGAACGATCTTGTCTCCCCGAAAAAACACGCTCTTTGCGAAACGTGATGGCCCATCGCACATGCGCGTATCTGAAGCAGAGCTTCGTAAACTTGGTATCGACCCAGATGTATTTGCTGTCTTGCCTGTCCATCTGCAGCGCGAGCAGTTGATCATGGCTCGACATGCGAAAAGCGGAAGACTCCTTGAAGAGCGCAAGATCATCAAGGCTTCTGGTCGCTCGCCGTCTGTACCTTATCGCAAGAAGCCTCCTCCTCAGGCTAAGCACCCACAGCCGCCTCTTCTGAAGCAGCAGGGTAAGCAGCCAGGGGAGAAACTGTACTTTACTGAAACTGGAGATGTTCTGACCGTCATCGAGTCATGGGTCAAGGGATTCACAGATTATCCGCCTAACCAGAGAGACGTTGACTATTTCAGTAAATTTTTGGTGCGGAGCGTTGAATCCGCTGATACAGGCATGGAGAAAACCATTGCTGTTATGAAATGGTGGCTCGTCCTCTTGAGGAGGAGTTGGGACGTTTATGAACGCAGCACGGAGGATGGTGGAGGCTCAAATGCCGAAAGCATCGGGAGAACTTGGTGGAAAGCATTCCGGGAAGTGAAGGCCAAGGTGGATATCGCTGCTAGGCGTCGGTTCGGTGGTTCATTATCTCTCAAGTGATTATTTGATATAATACAGTTATTCTGAGTAAATCATGTCTTCATTGATCCCGGAGGCTAAGAAGAACTGGACGGAGTGTCCGTGTTTCTTTCCCGAGCCGGCTGTCACAAATGCGAAGTCAGCTAGTCCAGCACCCTCAAATGCAGCTTTGATGTCTGTCTCCTCGAAACCGCCATTGTGCGCGACGATATGGCGTGATTCGTTTGGAAACAACTGCTGTGCGGAAGATGGCTTCATTAAATCTGCGACCAGGAGCGAACCCCCTGGTTTCAGATATGATACAAGAGCTTTGGTAACCTCTTTGATGGAAGGGAAATGATGGTAGGAGGATGCACACTAGTATCAAGATGTCAGCATCATACGTTGTAGATGATCCGTAGACTTTACCACAACCACATCAAACTTCATTCCATCTAGCTGATCTGTGCCAGCGGAAAGGTCACAGCATACAGCTCTCATCTCCTCGAGTGGTATACCCTGATTTGCAACGCTCTGATTGTACTGATCGACCATGCTCTGGCTGATGTCCACGCCCACGATGCATCTGGCATACGAAGCAAGTTCTTTTGAGATTAAACCTGCAATACGGTATATTGGGACGGGTTCAAGGTGTGTCAGTTATTCTAGATGCCAACCTGTGCCGCAAGCATAGTCCAGAACCAACGTCGAGTCCTCATTGAAGGGATAAGCGCCGATCATAGCTGCTCCAAGTCGCCGAGCAAGCTCTTGCGCTTCAGGACGATCATTGTACTGATGAGCATGTTCGTTGAAGTAGTTTTTGTTGACTTCTATGAAATTATGGTGATCTTCGTGGACATGATGGGAGTTATGATGTGGATGGCTACAGTGGGGGGCATGGTGTTGAACATGGTGGTGTTCAGCCATGATCCCCAGTGAAAATCGGACATGGGCGATTCGATGGAGAAC
>PVYE01003674.1:8959-29368 GCA_002995055.1 Rhizopogon rudus | reverse complement strand
AAGAGCCGAGGTGAGCTGCGAGGGTGGGTGGGCAATCTCGCAGCTACAGACTCAGCCAGTAGGTACCAACAACCCGGTCCCAATAAAGAAAAGAGAGGTCACGTGCCGACCTACCGTTGACACAAAGTTTTCAAAAGGCGAGCTTCGTACAGCTTACATAGGACAAAATTGCTTCACACCCCCTGTTCCAATCGATACCTCTCCAGGCCCGTCGTTGGCATTTCAGTTCATCCGTCCTTATGAGAGACTTCGTGCTTGACGGAAATGGTGAATATCGCCCTCGGGCTGATGTGAGGGCCTTTAAGAACAAGCCCATTGTCCAATCCCGAGTGTACGTTTTTTTCATCGTTACTCGGACGCACACAGCATTCCAACCCGACCCTCTTGGCTGTAGTCTACTCCAACTTTATCCTCTAGCATACGATGCAGGCGAAATGACAAAGCATCATGTTGCACCAGCGTCGCCCAACAATCAATCTGCGAGCAAGATGAATTCCAAAGGATGTTGTACCATCGAGATATCTTAGGGGGACAGGTTCGTCTGGTAGCGGCTTACATACCGGAAAGACAAGCCTCGTTCCACCTTACCACCACTAGATTCATAATCACTTCGTCAGATTTTCCAAGCTACCGTAGAAGATAAATGCAAAGAAAGATAAAAAGGGTGACAATAAACAAATGTGCTTAGAAAGCTCCGAGAGCAAAGGAGTAGCTAGTAATGGGGATCGAAAGCAATATGCAACAATGAACGAAAAAAAGGAAGCTGTCCTTTCGCCAGCGACATCCAGGACTGCTTCCATCATCACCATCATGAATAAAGTAGAAAGTTAGGGTATCTTCCCTTCCCTGCGTCGAGCCGCGTCAATAAACGGACATCGCTCGAATCAACTTGGAATAGTACATACCAATTTTTGTCCCAAATAACGCCAGGCTTGGGAAGTCAAAGTGAGGCTAGTGTCGTCTCTTTTGTCATCATTATATCGTACAACGGGACGTAGTGGACCCGCGGGGTATGGATGAGCATGAATTGTGCAGCATGTACAGATGTGGATCATATATTTTAGTGGTATCGTGTTGCGTAGTCTGTATGAATGTATGTTCGTCTCATCAGTAACACAGGTATGACAGCTAGAAAACATACCGTATGTGTCTTCAAGAAGTAAAAGCATCATCGTTTTGTCGTCACTTATTAGCCAAGAAAGGGTCGTCATAAAGTCATCCCAGGGCATGCCAAGATTCATCTTTCGTCCTAGTATGCGTGGAAGTCGTCCGCGAAACCATCTACGACCCAGCTTGAACGGGGTATCGACGGCGCAGTCGCACCAGCTTCCTCTTGTTGATCGTCCTCTCGATTTCGCACACTTATTCCATCCAGGCTATCAACGGTGCCGAACGTCGTAGTGCTGTGCATCCTGTTATTCACGAGCTATACGATGAAATCCGATCGTTAGCGACGGCGCAACAAGTGAACGGACCAAGTTGAATGAGACGGAAATAACAGTACTCACCCCCCCAATAGGCCGTGAGTAATCCTCGAAATCCCGTAAACTTGCATTACTCCTCCCTTCAACATTCTCGCGCAAGCGAGGATCAAGAAGTCCCTCAGCCGCACTGCTGCGCGACTCTAACGTGGGCGCTGGGGATGGAGGCAGCGTGTTCGTCTGCGCGTGTCCAAGCCATGGCCACGTGGGAGGCTGCAAGGCGCCCTCGTGTCCCTGCAGTGCTCCTTGCGCGTCGATGTTGACGTACGGCGAATGAGGCTGTGGGTCTGGATTGGAAAGGATGAATCGTGGAGACGTTGGCAAAGACGTAGGTTCATGAGGCGGAGTGGCGGGGGAGAGAACAGCCGAGAAGGTTTGCGGGGAAGTATGTTGTCCAGGAGCACCCGAGTTCCTCTTCTCACTCATTCCTTCGCTCTCTAGGTCTCTTAACGAACTGGCCTTGGGACTCGGCGAGTTGCGAAGTCGAAGTCGACCAAGGAAGGCTCGTACACCGGCTGGTTTCTCGTCCGTAGAGCCATACGCAGATGTAGCAGAGGTACTACTCCCAATGCTCTCTCGCTTCCCTTTCGTCCACTTGATGGCGCGCCTGCTCTTGTAGCTAATCGGGCTTCCACTGATCGCAAGGCCCAGTGCGGGTCCCCGATGTGATCCCGTGCCCGACGACGCACTCCCAAACCCGAACTCATATCCATGTGAAGACATGCTCCGCAGCGCACCTCCAGACGAAACGCTCCTCAGGGCGCCAAACGAAGAAATGGTATTACTGCGCCTGCCCGAGGACGGAGAAAGGTTATGGTTATGCCCACTCACGCTTCCCTTGGGTGAGCCGAATGCCGATCCGAGTCTAATTTTGTTGCCAGAATCGAGATAAGACGATCCACTTCCGACCCTAGTCAACAGCGGTTCCTCACTACCGGTTCTCGTCCTCGTGCCTGTTTCTGTTCTCGTAAGAAGGTTCGAAGTAGAATGGGTGTGATGCGAGTTCGCTGAAGAAGTAGGGGCGATGTTGTGTCCTGCGAACCATGCAGATGCATCAGGACCAGGGGAACTTGTTCTCCATGGAGATTTAGAAGAGGTGGGTGGAGCATATGCGGATGGTGGAGGCGCAGGAACGTACGTGGATGGAGGCGGAGATAATGGGAACATATACAGGCCATCGTGATGACGCTCTGGTGGAAGTGAATAGAGAGGTAGGGTGGGAGAGGAAGAGTGTGGCATTGCCAATTCTCCTGATATCTCCCCACTGGTGTCCCCTTCAATATGGGCATTCCTTCCTGCACCCATTCCGGCATTGAGCGCCGCGAGAATCTCTGCATAAGGCTCTTCCATGTCTACTTCAGTTTCGAGTGGACCGGTAGCCCATGGAGGGATAGCGCTCGCGTCGTCAACAAGTTGGCGGTGCCGGCGGCGAGCACAAGAAAGCCAGAGAGTAGCAAAAGCGATAGCTCCGAGGATACCAAGTGCAAGACCGGCAATTGAACCTGGAGAACTGGAGAGCCTACGAGAATCATGATTAGCTTAATTGTAGCAGGTAACCTTATAATCAAAGGCAAGAGGACAAAGAAACCTACCCGTTTGCTGTTTTGTCTACACCTTCTGTGCTGAGCACGCCGCTCGTTGTCGTCGTCCAGGTGGTTGTGCCAGCATGAGACAGGACGGATGTCAGTGTCAGTGTTGATGACCACGGAATAGTGGGCACCGCACTACTGAAACCATCGACCTCGGTAGTGTAAATAAAGAACGTGCTAGGAGATGAAATGATTGTGCTTGTCGAGACGGACACGGTAGAGGAGCTAGACGTAGAGGTTGCATGCGGTGATGAATATGAATACGTCGATGACGAAATTCCTGTCATAGTGGCAGTGGAGGATACTGTAGAGGTAGATGTTTCCATTGCTGAGAGTGACAATGGTAACGAATTAGAGACAGGTAGTGTTATTGAAATGGTAGAGGATCAAGCAAAACCGGATGTGATGACGAGGGTTTGTCAGTTGATATTGGAGAAGAGGAACCGGCAAACGAACTATCAGAGCTTGCCATCAAAGAAGACAACAAGGGCGTACTTGAACTTGAGCCAGTACTCACGGCCGTCGACATAGAAGTTAATGGAGCACTATAGCTGGAAGTCGCATGATGTGTCCAAGAGTCTTGGCAGGGCTCACCTCAAACTAGGTGACGTCAAACTGACAGGTGGGCTAGATCCAATGCTGATGGGTAGCGAGGGTGTACTGGTTTGTTGCAAATAACCATTTGCAGCATCCGATGGATATGAACTTAGCTGAAACGATGAAAGGGTAACAGACATCAAATCCGCGGAGAATGAAGATTATGCGTTCAAAGCGAAAATGTTCAAATCAAGAATGCACGACATGGAGCAGAAAGATATATGTTGGTGATGACAGTGGTGGCGTAAATGGTGACAAGTGTGGGGGATACGACATGCATTGCCAAAGAAGACGTGGGAGATGATGATACCATAGAAGAGAGAGTCAATGTCACTGATAGAAAGCCACAGGATTAAATGCGAAACATACCTGGGAGGTCATTGGACCGGATGTTGTTCCTGATGAGAGTGCCTCCGTAGAAAACGGGAATGGTTGTGATGTGGGTGCCTGGAAAACAGTAGACGCCTCGGTGCTGGATCTAGACCCGGCACTGCTGGTGGTTGACAGAGACGCGGAACTGCTCAACAAAGTCGAACTCGAGGACGTCAAGGGTATCGGAGGTAGCGAAGGGCCGACGTTACTAGGCTTGTTACCGAGTAGATTACTGCTAGACGACGGCAATGAGCTTGTCGTGGTCGTGGTCGTCGAGTCTGTGAACGCCCGTTCGACAGAGAACGGAATATAGTTGTCAGACAGATGAAGGACCATGCTTAGATGTTCATGTACATAAATAGTTGGATAGTTCGCGCTCAACGTAGTATTTTGCCTTGAAGATCGTGTAAGAGGTCGACGGAAAGGAAAGAGATGAAACGTGTGTGGTTCGTCACGGAAGGGGTCTGCTGAAAGATTTGTGAATGAAAATTGACGGGGCTAGAACAGGCGCTTACGAGAATGTTTTTCGACTGTGATTGTGTACAACTACCACTGTTTTGCAATGGTATATAGTAGTGTAAAGCACCGGTAGACGCAGCGACGACAGGGCTCGCTGTGTCTAAGAACGGAGCTCAGCCAAAAGGGCTGTAGTACTCTGTTGTACAGGAAAGTGGTGACGAACGACTTGAGGCCAATTGAAGACTGATTTGCAGATATGAGCGCCTGGATGTCATCAGAGGGCCCATCGCCAATCAGCAGGTTCAAGTTCTCCGCTAAAAGAGAAGAATTGTGCCAGCAAGGAATCCGTAAAGGATTACACACTCAAAACGTCATCCGGGTCCCATCACGTCCGGTTCCTGGACGAGCTTATTATCCCATCGAAAAGTGAAGGAAGTCAAACGAAAACAACAACAGAATGACGTTGAAAGCACCACAGGGATCGAAGGCACCTTGAGGGCAGCACTGGAACAGACCTGGAATCCACTTTGCGACGCTGACGGACCACGGTCCTGCCCTTTTCGATCAACACGTTTCCCGGTCCGCTTGGGCACATGACTCGCCAAAATAAGGACCTACTACTTTCTGTTCGGCTCTTGTTCGGGTATCATATCGCTAGCAGTCAAAGTCTAATGTTAGTGTGCTTTATCCTCATGTCGTCCAGCATGATGTGTACTATGTATCCACTCCGATGTCACACTGCTCTCAGGCTGCCACTGCTATCACTGGAGCTCCAGGGAAAACCGGTGGCAATTTATGTCACCCAGGCCCTACGACCAAGGCACGCCTCGTCTACTCCTCGACTCTCGTTTGTACAGCTGCACTACAGCTGTGCTTTGTTTGTTGCGTATCCCTACAGAAGCGGTCGGATCCTCCCCCGCAAGAGACGGCGGAATGTACACCTTGAAAATCAAAGTGTTCTTCTAATTGCCGGAATTCTGATGGCTACCATCACTTGCAAGGAAGGCTCTTATCATTACTCTCTGCTCCACAACATCTCTTCTGGAGACGTGTCATCTTCACATGTAGTATTAATGACGCTTCGCTTACTGTTTCAGTCAGTCGCCCCTATTTTGCATGATGCGTTCTAGAGCGTGTCACCTTTGGTTTTGATGGAATGGAATGTTTCTAGTCGGTTATGGTTCAAATTCTACATAAGACGTTGACTCCAAGACGAACTCCAGGTACTGCGTATTGATCCGCTTATTGACCTTCCTATAGACCGATTTTAACTGCCCAACGAACTTATCAACTTGATAATCACTCTACTGCCGTAAACCGACTTGCTTATCGAAACCACCTGTTAGTAGACTCGGAGTTTGCCATTTAATCAGTCTGCGCTCGAGGTGACGAGAGACTACTAATTCCTTTCACGGTCTCTTACTATAACAACATCATCACTCCAATCCTTACACCATTGATATTCGCGCCGTGCGCTGCTGCTGGTGTTTAAGATGCCTCGCATTCAAGTTGGAGGACTCGAACACTGCGCAAGGATTCATCCAGGAGCCCTACTTCGCAAATCTGGAGGGATTTCCCATGACGTCCCATCGCTGAAACGGGCGAATTGCAACCGACTCGGGCTCGGAGCGAGAAGCGCATCGCATCTTCCCGTGAATAAATTAACGATCACCGAAGCCAAAATGATGCAGCTCTGCGGTCTCCCCCCCAATATGTAAGTAAGCCACGCCGCCATGGGATTTCCCTCTTTCACGCTTGAACAACACGATCGATTAGTACCACTTAATAGTATCGCATAAAAGGTCTAGTACAACTCTGTCAACGTTAGCAGCTCTCATCCATGGTCACGACCTTCGGTTCTAAGCGTCTTATCTCGCCTCGTGGGCTTGGAAGGTGCATGAATCCAAAATATTTGCAATTGGTTCGGATCCTACTTATGAATCAATGATGTCGATGACCGCCGCAGGCCGATGATGAGCGCTGAGCGATGATCACGAATTTATCTTGTCTTATCATTGACAAGTTCTTGCGCATCTCCCCAGATTTCGGCCTTCCGAGCTTCATTGCGCCACCGTTCAGGTAGGTACAAAATGATCATCTGACGAGCATTTACATCGATTCAGAACCTATCGTTGTTCCGCAACGAACTTCCATTTCGCTCTCGATGTGGTGCCATGTTCCTATCAAAGTCACTCTGACTTCTTGATGAGCGACACGCTTGCACAGGACTGACAGATCGCGGCGGACTTCTGATATTCAAAACAACGGTATATTCGCAATGTCACGATGTCTATTCCTGCAATTGCGTTGGTATCTAAGAGCGAAAAAAAAACTCTATGCAAGGCTACAAATAAAAATCCAATATGTTAGCATCATGGAAATCTTGTCAGCTTCGTATCCTCCTCTCATTCGCATCCCACCTCATCACTATGTAGGGTATATCGTCTCCAAGTCATCCCCAAGAAAGAAAGGACATACGAACATAAACGCTCATATCAGTACGTGATCTTGATACACATTTACTTCCTGGCCTTCTTCTCCGGGACGAAGATCCACCATGCACTGATGACTAAACGGATGCCCGCACCAATGCCCAGTGTACCAGCAGAACCAATACTGTCGAGCAATGCACGGCCAATGAAGCCGCCGAGGAATAGGCTGCCAATAGCCATGATCTTGTGGTCGCGCGAAATAACCATGCGACGGATATCAAAGAGGTTGGGGTCGGCCATGAGCTCACACCAAGTCGTCGTAAGCACAACTACGGAAATCAATCAAGGATAAGAAGAAGAAAAAAGATGATGATAACTGAAACGCACCAGTAGTAGTGAACTGCGTATTAACCCGCTTCCCCATAATGCCTTGCAAACCCATACTCGCGCTCATGAAGCCGATGCACACGAATGACACCGTGTTAGTCCATGCGGGGTTGGCGCGGGAATCGGTAACACTGCCCTGATGGCTCTGCCATATCGAAATAGCGGCAGCCATCGTGAAGACAGTTTGGATCAATGTGCCAAGCGCAAGCCATATGCGCGTTTTGCAGCCCAGCTTATCGCCGAGGCGGCCGATGAAGGCGCCGAAAATGAATGTGAGCACGGAGCACAGCGCTTGTTGGTCTGCTAAATGGAAGGAGCGGTCGTGCTCCCCGTTAAATAGGCGACTGAGAGCGAGGGCAAGCTATTGAGTATCGATTTGTTAGTTCGGAAAGATCCTCGGGGATCGTAAAAGGTACTCATACTTGTATACTGTTTCCTGTCTGGAATGCACACCAGACAAATACAGCTGAAAATATCACTGAATCACTGAATAAATCAGAGAAAAGTAAGACGCGAAGGGAACACAGGGTACAGTTTACGCACATGAAACCAGTCATGAAACAATATGCAGACAAGGGTGCAGTGCACTGCTGTCCATCGACTTCGGCAAACAAATGCTTCTTCATTCTCGCGATAGTCGTATCATCATCTTCACCATCGAGTCTATCCTTGTGCGTCGAAGACAGCGAAAACCTTCTCTGGAGAGCAGGTTGGGGCAATGTCGTCGATGCTTGGTCCTGAGCGTTCATCTTGATGGCTCGAAATGTATTTGGATGGATAAATGTACCACCAGGGCCGTCGTACACTCTAGGCTCGTACGCGTACTCGAAGACGGAAAGGAGATCGAGGTCGGAAGAATGAGAGGAGATGAGAGGAATACCTTGTGATTTTAAAGCGCTAACGTAGCCGATCGTTCTCGTTCTTCACGGCCGATGCGTGAACACGCACCGGAGAATTTCCATGTTGCGATCTTCGATTTTACTCTCTATCTCCGGGTTTTCAACTTGGCAAAGGTATGCACATGAGGTGACATCGCGTATTTTAGTATGTTGAGGTGGAAAACACGGCGAGGTTGGTACACAGCGATGGACTGTTAGTGTGCCCCATTGGCATTGTCTTCACAGTATGTTGAAGGAGTCGTAGCGAGGTCCTCTCTCGCGAGTCAGAATCCGCATAATTATCGTGTTATATCGACCCTCTTGAAAGTCGCCTGCCCAAACCACGCTATGACATGTCTTGGCCCGCCTGAAGTTTAGTCATGATAAGATAATCATGACGGAGCAGTTTACGGGACGAGGGAATGAGATGAGAGAATCAGTTCACACTGCACTCAGCACCGTGGGTTACTTGTCGTAAATTGCGTAGGTTGTTTGGATCAGAGGCTGTTGACAAACAGACGACCACAGTACTACTTTGAACTTCAGAATTTCAGAACTTCAACATCGACTCTCTTTAGTTTCCCCGGTTGTGTTGGCGCATGCTGACTTAACTTCTGATGTGGTCAATGGCAACGTGCGATGACGGTCAGAAAAGATAACAAGGTATGCTAAAGTTTGCTAACGATAAGCCTTGGTTACGTTCTGATGTGTCAATATAGGTCGTCAGTTGTCACTTCGACAGGCGCATTTCTATACAGAGCCAGACTCGGATATTTTGATTTCGGAATGCCGCGGAATTACACAAATCAACGCTTACTGTGCGGTATATAGCTTGGCTACTGTTGGTTTGGTGTTACACTTGGGTCTCTAGATTATTGAACGACCTTAAATAATACAAAGCCAAGAATGAAAAGAACTCTATGTACTCTGTGATGATTTCTAAGTATGAATGGACCATTGCCCCCATCTAAGTATCCTCTCTTGTCGCCCTGCAACACGTCGCCTGCGAGTCTTCTCCTCAGAAATAACATACACGCACTTCAAAGTATACATTTACATCGTGGACTCCTTCTCTGGGACGAAGAGCCACCACACGCCAATGACCAAACGGATACCTGCGCCGATGCCGAGCGTGTTTGCAGAACCAATCTTGTCAAGCAACACACGACCGGCAAAACCTCCAGCAGCGAAACAAGCAACCGTCAGGATCTGGTGATCACGCGAAGTAACCAGCCGGCGGACGTGAAGAAGCTTAGGGTTAGAAATGAGCTCACACCATGTTACGGTGAGCGCGACTGCATGAGGAGTCAAGATGACAAAAATGTTAATAAAAATCAGGCGGATGCGCACCCGTAGTGGAGAAGTGAGTGTCGACCCGCTTCGCCATGACGCCCTGCAGGCCCATGCTTGCACTCAGGAATCCAGTGAATAGGAAGGACAATGTGTCAGACCACGCGGGGTTGCCGAGAGCATCAGCAACGCTCCTCTCTCTGCTCTCCCATATTAAGATCGCGGACGCCATCGTAAAAATGGCTTGGACAAATGTGCCCATGAAGAGCCATGCCCTTGTCTTGAAACCCATCTTGTTGCCCAGGCGGGCTCCAATGAAACCACCGAACACGAACGTGACTAATGAGCAAAGCGCTTGCTTCTCTATGAGGTGGAGGCTATAGTCGTGCTTCCCGTTGAGCAGGCGAGCTACAGCAAGGGCGGGCTATATTTCATATACTAGTTAGTTTAGGGTGTCAGGGTGTTCGGAAGTGTTCATACTTGCATAGTATTCCCTGTCTGAGAGCCACACCAAATAAAAATTGCTGAAAATATCACAGCGTTGCTGAAACAAACATAGGGTTAGACCACATGGTGGAAGAAAAATATGTAGACCTACATGACACCAGTCATGAAGCAGTACCCAGCCAGGGGCAATGTAGATCGCTGTGCATCGACTTCCGCAAGGAAATATCTTTTCAACCTTGCCATGGTCACCGCTTCGCCTTTGAAGTCGGACCCGACTTCCCACATTGAAGAATGCGAAGCCTTCCTCTGGACGACAGGTAGGGGCAACTCCACCGACACCTTTTCCTGCATTATGCTCATGTCTATGGATGTGATGATTGTAGTAGTGCAGAACTCGTCGTGGAGCTTTGCCCAATTTTTTGCAGAGACAGGAGAGTAACCAGGAGCGATAGATGGTATGAAACTTGAAGAGTAACAGGAAGGTGATTATAAAGGTGCAGCAGACTGACTGAAGTTCAAGCCTCCGACGGGCTCTTTCGAATAATGCACAGCCGACGCAGCAGATCGAGTTTCCACGACATGACGCTGCCGTTGATTCATTATGTACTTACCTCCCCACCACCACCTTTACCTTGGCACTGTAAATGAAGCAACCGTATAGAATGTTCTGAGCTTGGCCAACCAGACCATGCTGTGCGACACAGACGTGGGACAAAGATAACCAGGGTACTTATGGTACTTACTAGTACGATTTGTATGAGTGAAATTTAACTATCGAGCCGGTGCTGCTTGGCCGTCAAAGTGCATTGTTCATGACCATTGTCAACTGAGACTACAGCAGACCAAGAATGAGTGGGAGTCTAGTCGAAAAGCAGAGATGGGCCGCCGGCCCACGATCATGTAAATCAAAGTACTTGCTGGCTGCTTGGCAGGGGGAGAAGGGGAGAAATAACCCCTTACTAGTAGCCGAGCATTGATATTTGCGCATGCAGGGTTGTTTGGATCAGAGGCTATTGCCAAATAGATGCTAAATATAGCCGTTTTCTTAGAGTTGCATGACATCGACTCTCCTACTCTTGATGTATTCATGTCGTACGTTTGGTTTGCCGTGAAGACAGGTGATTGTAGAATTTTGACATTTATATTGACATAGACTCCATGGCTATTACATATAGGTCTAGAGCGGTATGTATATCGACTGACAGTCGGGAATGGAGAAGAGGTAAACCAGTTGACTGCTTGACTCACTAAAACTTTAGTAAAAGGTTCAACCATCAGGCACCTTCCTACAACTTTAACACAACCATTTGTCCAGGGATATGATCAGTATGTAATCTTTTAAGCGCGTCTTACTTATCCCTTCCCAGTCGCTCAGTAGCTCACAGTATTGTACCAACCACACATACCCAACAGAACAGTGAGGCACGTATAGCTTCATTATTGCGTGTATTCGTGGTCAGGTCTCCATTTTGTATAAAAATGCGAGAGGACTTGAACAATGGTTTGTGCTTATTATATGATTCGAGTGTTTCCATGTCCTGATAGTCTTATCAGGCGCTAGATCGGGTAAGCAGTCAAGTTCACAGCCTCACCATCATTCATGGAATTCATTTGGATGATACTTACTGATCTATCCTCGGTATGTCCCGCACATTCAAATCAACCGAGTACGGTATATGCTTGGCTACCTTCGATTTGTGCTCGGGTGATATCTCTTGGTAGGGAGAGGCGAGCGGCACCAAGGAAACGCCACAAGGAGATATGATACGATAGGGGGTGGATGTGAATTTATAGGTCGTACGACTCGTATTCACTCCCCGTTCGATATTGCAGAGCCGTTATCAAGACTGGAATGCTGAGACTACCCCTGGACTTTGGCTGCAGGAAGCGTGACCTGCGCACAACTCTGGCGCAAAGACGGCCCTTGACTATACACACCTCCTGACATTTCCCGATTCGTCCCGTTGACTGCGGGCACCTGGTCGAGCGCCTATCATGTGTGTCATGTCAATTTTATTCACCGTTCTTGCGAACATCAATCAGGAAAGCCAAAGCCACTCATACCCCTTTGATAGGACCTCACTGACGTACATGTCCGCGGGTTTTTGCTGATGTCCTGCTTGATTTCAATCCATTTTATGTTAGCTCTTTCCGCCTGCCGTCTTCGTTATGCGTGTTCTTCCAGGGATCAAGAAGTTACGTCTGGAGCCTGGACAATGGGGTGTGTCACGTTAATTGGCGAATAACACCATGCTGTCCACATGAGGGCACGGTAACCATGCACGAATTCGGGTGATGGCGTGCATGAGGGGTTCAGATAAAATATGTGTGACTGGAGCATTTTAGGGGGTGTGGGTTTTGATGCTTTTGTTGGGTACTGATTATGTTGAGGTAGGTGTTTTGCATGAGCTTGCAGCCGTTCGTTGTGCGACAGCATAATTGGATTCGAATTTGGAGATAAAACGGAAGTGAATATCCTCTCCTATCCACTCTTGAAGTAGACGTTAGAGAAAACTCCACCAGGCTTCTTCTATGATGGGAACTGCCCGGACAATCCCTATTATTATGCTGGCTGGCGGCAGCTATTCGAGCCTCCGTCAAAAATATCCATTATCGACGGTTTCGATTTGCCCCCACACCGCCACCTCCGCCAGCATGAGCAGCTCCCGCTCTCATCTCGTCCTCATCAAGACCGGCCTCGGCTAGAATCTTCTCCACTTCTTCGAGGATAGGCTTATACTCCGCTAACGAGTGCACAGTGAACAACAACCCACACAGTAAATACTGATCAATCGGACATACCATATCGCTCCTCTGCAAAACTGAAGCCATCTCTCCTGAGTTGTTTGCCCCGATTCTCGCTCACGGTGTGGGCTTTCTGCGTCCAATATTCACCTTAAATATAATCAGCGCTGAATGGTACAATGCATAGTAGAACTTACGACTTCGAGCATAAAATATCGCTAGCGACTCCCCTGGTTCTGGTGTACTAATTATATCCTCCGCAGAGCGCGTCGTGTCCTTAGACACACCCATGAACGCCGTCGCTTGCGCACGTATCTCATCGTGCTTGATGCCTTGTCAACTTTTACTGCACCACTGTGTAAAATAATACATCCACTCACCCGCACATCGTTGGGCTGGTCAACTACTTCGTCTTCATGGCTCTCATCGAGTATTTTAAGCTTAAGCCCCGCATCGACTTCTCCTACCCGCGTCTCATCATCACTATAATCATCACCATCATAATCACTCTCTGCGCCCTCATCATCTTCCTCGCTGCTGCTCTCGTCGCCCTCAACTGGAATGACGATACCGCTATGTTTGAGGCACGTGTACCGTTCGAGCTTGTCGAGCTGGATCGAGTGGAAGTCATCGAGTGTGTATTCTCGCGAACCCCGCTCAAAGATACCACCATAGCTATATTATATGGAAAAGGAAGCGGTTCAGGTACAACTACTCGCAAATACAATGCACGTACATGTACAGTGTGTTCCTCAGTACAGCTAGCATAGCGTTGTACCGTGGTATCGGGGCCGTCAGCATCGGATCATCAGGATCAACTTCGTGTTCCTGCAACTCTCATCTTAATACGCAATAGCGACTGCATGGGTAGAATCTAACCTCGGTGTTCTTAGTGTCTCGGGTCTTGATGACTGCATCATCATCTTCGTCCGAACCTTCATGTTCGCCCTGCTGGACAGCTGTAGCCTTACGTTTTGCACCTCTGACACCTTTCTTTGGCTTCTTGAGCGTCATCGATTGCCAACGCCCATTGCCGACGAGTTGGTACCCGTAGCTGTAAAAGAGTGGGTCAGTTTCTGGCAACGCAATCAGCAGTGAACACGAGTAAAGATAACATCTCACAGGGTAATCCCGTGTACACTGAAACATTCAACACGACACCCAGGCTCTTTCCAATGACTCACAGATCATTCCAAAACACACTCTCGAGGCTCTCCTCATCCCTTTCGTCATCTGTTACGCCGCCAAAAAGGACACCGATACTCTTGGCTGCCCACAGCGACATTGTGCAACCACTACGGATGTGTGGCGTAAAGGATGGTTTCTTTCGCTTTTCCCACTTTAGAACAAGAGGATCTGAGGAGACCTTCGACGAGGATGGGGACTGCGATGTTTCGATGGACATACTGTATGCGAGCTAAGGTATGATAGAAAGCAGGATATGGCAAACCCTACCGAAGAAACCAGGTATCATCGAGCATCACGCCAACAGGACGCTTACCCTTGGTGTATTCTTTACAATAACCTCCTGCAGACATCTCAGGAAGTGGTGTCCAAGTATCATTTGAGTCATATACGTACCATGTAGAACAATGCCTTCTGGCGTAGAGAGAAATGAAAAACCACTTCTCACACTGCGTAGTGGTAAATACTAGGTGTAAGTAAGAGGCAACAAGGAACAACGCACGACGGTTTCCGATCAGTATCCTTAAATTCGATCTGCCGCCATTTGTACTCCTGAGTGTCAAAAGTCCAGGTATCGTTTAGATACTGGGCTAAAATTGAAACATTAGTGCAGCAAGGACTGGCGGCATCCCCAACTAGAGACATACTGCGAAACCCCGGGTCATAAAAGCCACCAAAGAGAACAATATAATGCTTCCACATTGCCATTCTGTATCTTAGTGAGCATTAGAAGACGCATGTAATCATTTCTTGCGCACCGATGTCCTGACCTCGCACTCGGTCGGATCTTAGTATCTAGGCGATCCCAAGAATGAGTGCTGATATCAAAGCACCAAAAATCCCTGTAGTGATGGAATGTGTTCTGATATAGCGAGCTAAACTCGCCACCAAATAAGAAGAGTTTTCCTCCTCCAGCTGGCGAAGCAACCACCGCATGTGCGCTACGAGGCCCGGGGCATGTGGGACTGACAAATTTGCGCCACTCATCCTTGTCAGGGTTATATCGGTAGACGTCGTTGTAGAAGTAGGCCTTGCCGTCGTCGCTGAAGAACTCTCCTCCGATGCACCATAGGTAGTTTCCGCTGGGACACGGTGTTAGAGTAGCATTGGCGCGCCTGGAAGGTGGGCCCTCAACCAGCTCCTCAGTGACCTTATGCGCATCTTCCCATTCGCGCTTCATCTACTGACAGGCATACTTGAGCTAGCGCTATCGATGGCATAGCATGTGATGAAAATTACCTTGTCGAGGATGGCCTCTAGATCTTCGTCTTCTGGAGCTACATCAACCGTCTTCTTGCTCTTCTTCTTTTCTTTCTTAGCAACTTTGGCTTCTGCTTTTTGCTTTTTTGCAGCCTTTGTGGCTGCTTTGTTTGTATTCTTCTTGTCGTAGCCCATTTAATAGTGTTTGACCTTGGTCAAGACTCCGAGTCAGTACCGTGACGGTGTGCACTCACTCAGATAATCAGTTGTAGTTGCACAGCCACTGACTGTAATTGGGCAAAGCCGCAGTAACGAAACCTCAAGTTCTTGCATTAAATATTTCTTCCACGCAGGCGGCAGTCTGGGCTGTTCTTCTTTCCGAGTATTGGGTGGTACACTTAAGTGGAGCTTGAGGGTTGGTGCAGGACACTGGTATAAAGGGGAGTACTCTTCTCGGTCACGTTGCCTTGCACATGGGTCGCTTCCATCAACCTACTTATGTCAAACGCATCCGATCCTAGTAAGTACTGGAAGCCTGGAAAGATAGTATTTTTTCATGCAATTCTTGGCCCCCATCACGCAATCGGAGTCGTTCTTCTTGCCAAGTATCAGGTCGACGGGTGCACATTGTCAAGTAGTGCAGAGCACTCGTATCCAGGTGAGTAATCTTCTTTATACTGTGAAATTACTGGCACGTATTCTAGGCAGCGCTGCGCCGTCCTGTAATGTCTACCAAGACAAACGTAGAGCTGGATCAATGATAAGCCTACAGTTCAGAGCTTTAGCATTGATTCCCAATCGGATTTTGATCGTGTTGCTCGACAACGAGTGGAACTTCTAATCGGTAGTTTCGAAGAAAAAACTTTTTACGTGCGATATAGTAAGTGATGGTCACTGCAATGCCTTCTGAAGGAAAACTGCATCAATATTAAGCTCAATGGCCGTGTCATTGGATCAAGTGATCATATGGACATCGGACAGCCCCAGACGCCCATCACCCAAACAGGATATAGGTGTAGATCTGTCCAAGAGGACTCGGACGCGGAGCTTATCCAAAACGGAACTTTATCGCGATGCACTCCCTAGACCAATGGGTACTTCTGGAGACAAAAGTCAGCCACTTAAGCCTCGAAGGCTTGTGCATCATGGTGGAAAGCTCCCGCGGGGGCGGACCGTCGGTACCGAGGAGGAACATTTATGTCGGGTCCGGCACAAAAAATTATTGTTTGTTGTCGGAAAACAGCTGACAAAACAGCTGAATGTTGTGCAAATTGTGTGGGGACTGGGGTCGATTCCCATAAATAGGCTAAAGGCTTATGCCGACATACAGCTGCTTGCACTGGCTTGTGCTCGCATATGCGCGGGCTTCATATTCACATGTACATTGTTTTCGATTTTCGACCCAATCGCGTGACGCACTTACGTGCTGCGCGGAAAGAGAGGCTCATTTCTCCCGTTTAGAATTTTACGCCCATCCGAGTCATGATTGAAAGCTATTCCCCAATGGCCTAATGAACTCACTGAATGCTCATAGAGAGAGAATGGGATTTTCAAAGACAGGCGGTTCATTGCCTTTCATTGAGCGGTCGGCATCATGAATTTCATCCGGTCTCTATTAAATGCAATGATATATCCGGCACAATCGCCACCAACTTTTCATCACTCACTGACACTAATTCTTTGACATGTCCGCAGATTCGAATAGTTCATATTTCAGCTACTGTGCAGGTGCGTGCAGAGCAAATGGGATGTTGATGATGTCTCACCTCATCTTTGATTTCGCAGTCGCATCTTCTGTTGCGGTGGTATACGATTGGGGTGAGCAAGATAGTACTTCACGACGAAGTTATTAAAACTGTGTGGTATCCCACAGTATTGACTTGGGGACAAGAGGTAGGTCCATACCATTACGATGCAGTCCTCTTTCCACTAATGTGTTATATAGTTCGAACTGGTCTGGGTGAGCAAACTCCCATCCCAGAAGAACAGCGCGCTAATTTAGGCAGAGGCAACGCTGTTCTCTGATGTCTGTTATATATCTGAGTGTACGTATCTCACATAAGAAACAGTCTGGCGATTGACAATGCTTCAAAACATTTCCAGATGCGCTACATTGGAATACTTTACTCTGTGTATGGTTTTAAGGCTTATAAGTTGAGAACCATGCTAATAAGCTGTCTCTCATGATTAGCATCGCCATATTGTGTATGTCTCCTCACATACACCGCATTTATTTCTTCTGAACGGCGGCCTACAGCAAATCTACCATCAGTGTCGGTAACAGATAAAGTAGGTATTCGGCGTTGGTGTCTTCCATTCACATTCAAGTAACCACACTCCTACATAGGGGTGAGCATCTTAGAGCTCTTTATATATTCAATGTAATGGCTTCAACAGCTGTTAGTTGATTTGCCACATCCTCTGCCCTGAGACTCATCAGTAACTGGGGTTTTTAGGCGCTATTTTTGGCTTCATACAATGGCGGGCATTTGTCGTCATAAATATCATGTTGGGGGGTGAGCTATTCAGCTGCACTACGTCAGTGATCCATACTTGACTGAAACATCATCAAGTCATCATGATTCATCGGTTATATGCCATGTATCAACAATCGAGAAAGATGCTCATCTTTCTCGTTCTAACCTTCATGGCTATCACGATCCCCTCCGTGGTGATTGTTACAATCCAAAGCAGTCATATTAGATGGGGTAAGCTTCAATCGAATAGAGACTTAAACGTGTCAGACTCAGATAAGACTGATACTAGATGAGGTGGTCCTCTCTGGCACATATTACTGCAGTACCAATGGAGGCGACCCCAGTGTAATAGCAAAGGCTTGGATACTCAACACGGTATGGGAAGTTCTCGCACTCTGTCTTGCACTCCGGATTGCTTTGAAACACCTCCTTGAACTGCAACGATCGTCGACAGGATGGAGGGTCGAGAACTGCTTCACGGTGTTAATAAAAACACATGTGCTTTACTTTGCAGCGTGAGCTCATAATTTGACTGAAATTATCTTCTTCCGCTCAATTTCTGCACATGCTAGTTTTGCTATTGTTTCGTTCTTCAACATCGACTTGCTGTCGCCAAACATCTCGGTATGTCGATATGCAAATGACATCTGTTTATGATCACTCATCATTATAGCACTCCGAGTCCACCATTTATAGTGGTGTTCTTCGAATTGTCTCCCTCGTGCAAATGTTTGTGCTGGGACCACGCCTTATCCTTAACATCAGAAAATATCTCGTCAATCTCAAAGCCGGGTCAGATGGAGGAGCCTGCGTGACTACAATTGTCTTCCGGGAGCACATACCTGTTTCAACTATCAGTGGTGGGTAGCACGGGGATATTCTCCAAGTGATCGACATTTACTTATTTTTTTCCACTGGACAATTCAGATCTATGAACGGGAGTGTCATGATAAGAATATCAACGTTAACCTCCGCCTCGAGTATCTACGCAGCTCCCAGGCTTTTCAACCGGGATTCGAAAGAAGAGGTAAAAGTTATGTTAGGCTGGTTCAGAGAGGAAGTGCCAAGCGTCTGAGACTCTGAATGCAGTCCACGAGTATTTATTAGTACAATTTAATCCACAAGTCATGCATGTAACTTATTATGATGGAGAATGGTTGACGTCCGAGTCGTCCCCAACTTCGGCCATCGATATCTGTCGTTTACAGCGGTCACCCGGTCCAGAGTGCGGAACAGCTCATTCGTCTTGCGCTTCGTGTACTAGCTGAGAGAAAGCGCGAGGACTGCAGTCCCCGTCTGGCTGCCTGTGTCTCAGCCGACTCAGTGTACTTGTAGTGGGTGTTCACCAGGGCCTGCCTCAATACACACTAGTGTCTCCAAGGTAAAGGTTAAGGTAAAGGGTCTTGCTCGACTGAAGGACTCGAGTGAGAATATGGCAAGCGCTACGGCCATTATAAGACTCCATAGCAGGGACTGATCACGCTGGATTTCAGCGGTGACCTGACCTGCGGTGCATGAGCGAATGTCTTCCCATTGCATGCTCACTGCATTGGAATTCGTCGGAGCAAGGGCTCTATTTGCATCCCGGCGAACCTGCGATCTCGTGAGTTGAAGGGATATGAGGGCAGGGCGATCAGATTTGATCTTCATATAATCATGTCATAGAATACATGAGATTAAACTCGTCTGAATTAGTCAGTGCTAGGCGGCCATCCGCACTTCTCATCTATGCATCAATGATGAAAGACGGCATCGTTTTCGTCTTGCCGCGAAGAAAGTGCTGCACAGCTGAAGCATGCGCATGAGACCGGTGAACCTGCTCGCTCTTCTTGTTGCGGAGGCGAAACAAATGGTAGAGTAAATCAAAGAGTGTCCAATTGACAGATTTAAGAGTGTCGAATATGGCATTCAGCTTCTCTGACCAGGGCCGTTGTGAAGCGCACTGCTTCTTCTTGCTAGTCGCGGGTTAGTGATTGCGACTTCCTAATCCACAAGTACAGAGGGAATGACACGATGGATGGAGTGCTGTGGGGAGGGAATGTTCATCGTTGGTGTGCTGCCGCTTCTTGCGTGGTACTGACGGAGGGGATCGTAATACAGAAGGAAAGGTTGATGTCGCATAATTAGCTGGAAGGGTGCGCCTGGCATGAGGAGTGACCAACAGAGAATTTTGAAACAAACGTGGGGCGTCAAATTTTCAAAGTTCAATCAGATAGCTTACAAACCTGACGTGCCAGACAACGGCCCTGGGCGGATAAACCCGAAGTTTGATACTTGAATCATGAATGCTGTACTGGGTATCTAGGGCTCAGCTAGAAGCAGACCTTACTACATAGTAGAAAAGGAACGACCCCTTCGGCGTCACTCAAGTCCAGTGAAAAATTGGTTGTGACCGGAGAGGGCCGTATGTGTCTGGGTGTGCTGGAACGACCAGTCGCGAACAAAAACACATCACAACACATACCAGCCAATAATGAGAAAAATAGCATATTTTCTATGTGGGGGCAGTCTCCCTTGCGCTTCCTTGTGTTTTTTTACGGTCCGCACGAACGAGCACATGAGTGCATGTTCTTGCAGGCTTTGCAATATCCATTATAATGTGCTCAAATGTGCTCAAATACGATACCATTGGATTGGTAGTATACAAATGCGGTGATAATGGCAGCTCGAAAACAGCTTCAAAACAGCATAAAAGGAGGCCAGAAAACACTGAAAACACGTCGAAAGCACACGTCTAGAGGACTAGTGTATCTTGCTGTCGCATACAGCCTTGTTCCACGTATTGGTTGCTAGCTGTGAAGGTGCTTGATTAAGGTGTAGCGAGTGCCGAGGACGATTGAATTCACCAGATTTGCCGCGTCCGTGTCGTA
>PVYE01003664.1:29820-42036 GCA_002995055.1 Rhizopogon rudus | reverse complement strand
CTGGGAAGCGGAGTTGAAAACAACCCGCTGGCGCTTCCCAGAACTGACTCGATACCACATCAGAGAGAGGATTCATTCACGTTAACAATTTTCAAGCTTTTTCAAGCCTACGCGAGCACTCTCATTGGTGGAGAGACTCGCTTAGACAGTGAGTCCGTAACCAATCCCTGGACTATCCCAAACCGAGCGCTCAATGAACAGCTCAATGAGCGGCTAAAGTTGTAGATGCAGGCTCCTCAGCCTCCTCTATCGAAAGTCACCAGACGTTCTAGGGACCGGAAGAAGCCGAAGGTGGTCCCGAAACGTTTGTTTCGAGACTAGAACGACTACAAAGTAGAAGGCCCCTGCCCGAAACGAAAATGAATATCGCAAATTAATTCACGTGGGTATAACGTAGATCACTAATTTGGGTCGCCTCTATTAAGCAAGGGGGTATACGGTAGCTGTGCATGTTTATGGCAAGGCTCTCAGGCGTCCTCTCAACACAAGACCCATACGTATTTCCTCCCTCTTTTGAAGTATTGGCATGTCGATCCGCTTTAAAGCTCAAGGCAAAGGTGGAGACCCCGGATGAGTCTTCTTCGTTGTCTCCATCCCCTGAGTCCCACTATTCTGACAGAATTCAGGCTCAGGCTTGGCGATGCCGCGGCATAAGTCTATCTATTATGCTGTGAGCGGGAGAATCTGTGTATGTCATATATACATTTACTAAACTTCAAGCAGGTCGCATGCAGCTCGGATGCGCATGTGATTGCCGGAGTGGATGTCCGAGTCCGACTTGAATGTAACGTTCCGACTGAACATGGTGCTCTGTGATATACACCAGAGTACAACAGTACCGAAGTAGAAAAGCAGCGCATTGGAAAATACTGCTTCACGGCTTTGGACTTCTTGTTATTAGGTGCATTCTGAATTCGAATGTACCTTGTATCACTCAACGTTCTGGGATCTTTCTGCTACAATAAAAATCCAGCATATTCGCAGAGACCTCTCACAACACCCCCTCTCCCAATTCACCACAATGTTACCCCTCCGCAGAAACACCCTCGACGGTCATTCCCTGAGGGTGTGGTGTGTTTCCACTTTCCCAGACAATGAACGTGTAGTGAGCGCCTCTGATGACGGAGCCGTCATCGTTTTGAAGTTCAAGACAAAGGAGAAAGGGCGTCGTTGGTATCATCACGAGGGTGCCACCGCTGTCGCAGTATCTCCTGACGGCAAAATGTTTGTCAGTGGGGGGCGCGACTGTGCCATTCAGCTTTGGGATGCAGACTCCGATGACCCTCGTTCTGGACCATGGAAGCAGCACGAAAAAAAAGTCCGGTCCGTGTCATGGTCTCCGGACGGGGGCCGCGTTGCGTCGTGTTCAGCAGACGGCACTCTCATAATCTGGAATGCTCGCCCCAGACTGCCGTCGGGAGAAGCTCTCCTCGGACCTCTACAAACAGGACACAATGATGTGCGCGCCATTGCTTACTGCCCCGAGGGGGGGGAAGTTGCTACCGGCGGGCACGACTCTACCATCAAAATTTGGAATGATGACAAAGGGGATCTACAAGCAACACTACGTGGTCATACCAAGGCCGTTTCATCGGTTGCTTGGACCAAGGATGGGAATAGAGTCATCTCCGGATCTGTCGATCGTACTGTTCGAGTATGGGACTATCTCAAGAAAGAGACAGTGCATGTGATACAAGAACATACTGATGCGATCAACCATATCGCAGTCTCAGACCGCGTGTTTGCAACCGCATCTGCAGACCACACAATTTACCTCTGGGATCTCAAGACTTGTCAGCGTCTTGATGGCTCATTCGAGCTCCCCGAACGCGACGAAGCGCACTGCGTTGCGCTCACAGCCGATGAAAACACTCTCGTTGCTTGTACCGAAAAGGGTCAGTTATACACCTTCGATATTAGGGAAATCGTCGGTGGACGTTCAGGCTTGGTCGGAAAGGCTCGGGCGGTTGCTGTGACTGTGTATGATGTGATTAAGGGATTTACTGAAACCCTTATTATTCGTATTTATGGAAGTTCAGCGACATAGAGTACTATATATTCGTTAGATTTCCTTCGTATAACCACAGAGTAGTTCCTAGAAAGACAGAAAGTAAGGAATGGCATATGTCACATTTATTTATATGAACGCTACAGTCCAAAGTGTACAAAGGCGATTTTTTGTCCCAAAGACAACCCAGCCTTGCTATTAGCCATTTCCTCCAGGACATCATGTAATGCTCGTGCGGTCCGTGTACAATCCGGTGGTACAGTACGAAAGAAATTGTTGTAGAACTTATCGATGACGTTAGAGTCGCCTACGTTGCCCATTTTCCCAACAACGCTCTTGAAACCAGCTATCTGCAACCAAGCAGTGAACTGGACGATCTCGTTCTGCATCCAGTCGAACCGTGATCCGACTGGTCTGGTAGATAGGAATGCAAACTCCTTCAGTCTGGGGTTGACCCGAAGGATACCAGGAATTGATAGCGAGCCGTCACGCATCAATAATGAGGAATTGAGTGGTTGGTAAGCATTCTCTGTGGCATAGGCCAACAAATGAAACCATCCATGGCCTTCGAAGGCCTCTTTAGCATCGTCCTTTGTTGCGTCGGCGAACCTTGTCAAGGAAAGTGACGCAGGTAAGTTGCAGATCACTATGTCAGGCTCCACCTCTGCAGACTCAATTACAGGGTATTCGACTTCCCTCTGTTCGTCATTTTGAAGCAGTTTTGCTTGGTATATTGCAGCGAATTGCGAAAACGACTTGGGATGGTCGGTGTACGTGCGAGCCCGCAGTAGTGATGTGATAGAGAACGTGTAAGATGAAACATAATGCCGCGATAATTGTTCCCCTTCAGAAGTGTAATCCCCTGCTGCATGGACTGGCAAGGTGGAGAATATCGAAGTGGGACACCACCATATTCGAGAGTTACGTGACACGTTTTCCAGAATCAGATGATGAATGACTGGTGCAACGACATCAACCCATAGGCATCGCAGTACGTTTCTCAGATCCTCTTCAACAGAATTGGAGTCCTCTGCTGCTGGAGAGATGCATGCTTGAAAGTAGTCGACAACTGAACGAGAGAGCTCAAGTGTATCGTCAACGGTATGTGAAGCGGTTGGAGGTGCGCCTTGGACACGACGATAGCGTCACACGATCGTCTGCTTGCGATGAGCATGATCACTGGGCCGTCCTGCGTCGCTGTCAGCAGATCAGAGAATGAAGGACGTGGGCAATACATGCAGTCCGCCTCTGAGATATGTTTTCCCCCTCTTTCATCGACGTGAGACCGGACATTATATGTCCGAAACAGCTCTCTCCCCCACTCCAATAACTCTACAGCTTTATTGACCTCTCCTAGATACAGTGCGGTAGCTGCAGAATCGACTGCAAGAGAAATCAGGAGATGCTCCACTGGCTCAGCCCACTGGGCTGTCATGCATGTTGCAGATACGTGCAATTACAGCAGTTGGAGATTTTTCTCGTACGCCTCCAGGCTGAAGCCATCCGCTACAAAATCCGAGCACACGCTAGTGCTATCTGCAGGCGGCATAGTGTATCATTGGTGGTATTATCGAATAATTTCCTGTACAAATGTTTGACCATAGGAGTGATATGCAGATTTTGCTTTATCATATGATCCGCTGTGCCACGAAGGCAATAGTCACTTAAGGCTATGAAATGCAAGGGACTTTCATCATCGAAGCGTTCGATCGCATCCAGGGTCTCGGTGTCGCTTTGCTTCGATTTGAGCAGTCACGGCAGCGGAAACTATAGGGAGTGAAAAGTCATCGGTCGGAGCGCAGTAAAGGAAACGAGATACAGCCGTATGGCATCAATAAGGTCATTCTGGTTTCGTCCAGTAGTGGGTAGGCCAATGAGCGCTTTCGCTAGTTTATCAATCGACTTCCAGCATATTGCAGGGTCTGAAAATGCGGGCCGCGGATGTGAACACACCGATGAAGAGAGGTTGCAGACGTTTGTGCCATCAAGATGCGCCGAATATATGGAAGCATGGTTCTTCTCGCGAGACTCCGCATGTACAGGAAAATGACCCAGTTAGTACTTCACGACCATATGCAAAGACATCATTGCGTATCACCTCGACGAGTTCGAAAAAAATCGAGTGCTTGCGATGCAAATGGCGGAAGGGACGGGAGGGGGAGCCAACATTGTAGTATAAATATCCAATCCTCATCCTGCATGTTTTTGGATTTTGGACGCTCGCGTATTTCCCCCTGCATGAATGCTCTAAGGGGAATGCGGCCTGAAAGAACCTAACAGCTGTTTGCTTCAATAACCTACCAGGTTGTACCTTTTTCCCTTGTCACTGTCTTTGTTGAGATTTTTGAGATAGGAATTGAGTGATCCGTCCTTTTCAATATAGGAAACGGTACCTTTTACAGGTACATCGCCCTAGATAAATCACACGTTTAACCTGAGTAGATTGCATTGTCCTCATGTGCCATGCGGAAACGTGTGCAAAAGGTCTCGGCTAGCCACTTGTTCATTATCAGATACAAGTTAAAGTCGCATTTGTTCGAGCGCGTCCTGGCGCGCCACTCGGTACCTTTGTTTCCAAGAAGCTAACGACAACGAGAAGGCTATTGACGGCACCGCGAAAACGAGGACGACACTGCTTATTATATAATCTCATATTCATCTTTTTCACCGTTGCACCTCGCGTCGCGCACGGCGAGGGGAGTTCTAGCGTCTAGCATAGTTGGCTTAGGTGAGTGCGGCGAGCCAGAGTTATAGTGTATTCAAATCCATGCGCTGTCTTACAATGTCTAATGTGCCTGACTTGTCTTATTCTGATCTGGTTATACTCCAGCTGGCTTACTCCTTCCTTTTCTCCAGGTTTTCACTTTTACGACCGCTTACTACGAACGTGAACCCGTATCCTTCCTACCAGACCGATATCCGTGGTATATCACCTATAACGACTGCTAACGCAACCGCGTACCCAAGAACGTGATTTGGCTTCGCCAGCATCAACCAACGCGTTCATTTCGTTCCACCTCACATTCTATCATCACCATCATACGACAAGTACCAACTCTAGTATAACTTTCTGCGTATGGCTGCCTCACCCCATGATCTTGCTCGTTGGACACGTTTTGCTGCAAAGGGTGGCATTGGCCGTTGTACTGCAATTGTGGATTGTGTTGCACGGGAAATTGGTGATCTCATGTTTCTGAAGGTAAGTGTTTGTTTTGAGCTTGAGGAGTGTTTCGTCGCTCTTGCAGTCTGGCTTTTGGTTGCTTGATTTGAGGGTCCAGGGTTCAGCCAAGTGCCAAGGTCATCTTGCCGAGACATGTCTTACCGTATTGCATGTGGTGTCATCGTTGGCAACCTTGATGCCCTGCATCCATGCAATCTTGCTTTTCGAGAGCGGGTTCGTGAATGAGCGTCCCTCCGAGTATTATTACCACTTTTTCGTTGAATGCTTTTTCAAAGTGCTGATACCGCTCCTAGGACGATGACATAGTAGTGCTGATGCAGCTTCGCGAAGCCGGGTTTTACCTGGTATGTGCCCTTCTTCCCCCTGTCGTATTAGTTTCTTTCGTATTCTAATCTTGACTCACCAATTCCTAAACGGTTTTGCGTTGTTTCTGAATTTTCCTTGTATCTTCGCCTTGGCTTTTCTTTGTTGACAGTACACTGACATCAATTCGCTCTCAGGGCTTCTGCGAAGGTGTCGTTGGACGCTTCTCAGGCACAGACGTACAATTTCATGGGAAGCTCAAACGTCCTATCATGGCGAAACGTGGATCCCTTGCTGTCGCTGATTCACGTTCTCTTTCACTTGAGAGGGTATCGCCGTCGTGGTCGGAGAGCTTGAGCGGAACAAGAGCAGACAGTTCGAGTTCGTTCCGTCCTGGAAGTTCAGCCGCGAAACCCGACGCTTCTTCAGACCCACATCCCGGGAGTTCGACAATCGGACGGAAGCCTCTCTCACCTGACATGTATTCGCATCCTTCCTCCCCGGAGCATGTGAGGGAATATGAACGATCGAGGAGCGGAGCGCCGGAGTTAACGGCATCTGTGTCTGTATCTTCTGCGTACTCTGCTGCATCCACTTCGAGTGCTACTTCAACCACATATTCCGATGCCGAGGATTGGCGTGATACTGAGGAATCGTCCTTGTCGAGCGGAGCAGTAACATCTTCTTCGTCTGGCTCCGGGCAGGCTTCGTCGAGCACCAAATTAGTGCCTACTTCATCTTCTTCGATGGTCTCAACACCAACATCCTGGTCAAACTCCGTCCAAGCTACCTCGAGTGCGCAATCTACTGCTTCCTTAGACTCAACCCACGCGTCCTCCTCAGGATCCATGGAGAGACTCCTGCAATCTCTGTCGAATCCTTCTCTGGTATCGCAGTTCACGTCAGGGAAAACCTCCGCATCCGCTTCTGAGTCCGTGTCGGGCACCTCACATCCAAGTTCGACATATGGCTCCTTGACCTCAGCCCCCACTTCAAACTCACCTTCTACATCCACTAATTTCGTAACTAATGTTATGAAAGGGCTAACCGTAGCTCCGCTCCGCCTCACCAAGTCGCCGCGGCTCGCAGTGAACCCATTGGCTCCACCACTTTCGCCTTTACCTCGCAGTCTTGGCTCAATGTCACAGTCGGGACTAGATGTTGTGTCGTCCCCGACCTCACCCCGATACTCACCCCTCTCACAACGCAGTTCACCCTCATCAAACTTCACACTTCCAGCAGCGAGCAGTCCACCACGCTCGCCTCTCCCGCCGCCACCTTCAGCGATGCCGCAGTCTCCGCCTTCCCCGCCGTCTACTGCGTCGTCAGCACCAGAATCGAACTCGGAAGGAGACGAATCTTCGCTATATCTTTATGGCCACGAACACGAACACGACGAGAGCACGCGGCTGTCTACGCTGCACCGCCATTTGAAGGGCGCAGAGGATGATGAAGACGGGGAGACAGGCATCGGGCTGAGCTTGCTTGGAGCACTTGCGATGGATGAGGAAGATGATGGTGATGAGGGTGATGAGGGTGAGGATGAAGGTACGACGGGTGATGTTGATCGAGGAGAGTTGGAGGTGGGAGCCATGATGGATAGACGCGGGCTGAATGATGCATCAGGGGAGGGCACTACAACGGATGGGAGTACTCCGATTCCGTGGACCAAGTATACGCCTTCCGTTTCTGCGTCTCCGATCATCGAGCATGAGGTGAAGGATTATGCGCCACATGCATTGTCTGTCAACGACACTGCACAAAATGACTCCATGGAACAGGACGATGAGCCACAACAGCCTATAGAGATGGAAGACGTCGGAAATGGCGAAGAGGAGGACGAGGACGAGGAAGAAGGCTACTGGGACCGTGCATCAGACATCTATGACGACTACCGCTACTCTCGATATAGCATGGTGTCCAAGCGCATGTCCGGGATGTCTGTGAAGTCGAAGTCGCGCATGTCCATCCTCCCTAGCAGCAAGGTACCTCCCGTACCGAACTTCTCCTCTGACCGGCCCAGCCTCGACACCACATCACGCCCCAGCGTTTCAAGCGGACGGCCCAGCGTTTCGAGTGGACGGCCCAGCGTTTCAAGCACCACTTCCAGCCAGAACCAACCACACCGCGCCAACATCCCATCTACGTACTCTCATGCGACCGTCTCCATATATTCGCGGGCCTCCTTGGAGTCGACGTCCTCTGTAGATCCAGGCTCGCCCGTCTTGCTCGAGCCCGCACCATTTGGGCCTGTCGACGGCCCCGAGGTACGCCTGCGCCCTCCAGTTGCACGTAAGGTCTCGGCGGACGATGACTCCGAGCGCACCCCCTCGATGTATTCGACGCGAACGCTATCCCCACTCAGCGCGCAGTTCCCGAAAGTCCCGACTGGGGTACCGAGCAGACTGCGGGTGATGAACGCGGATAACGATGACGAGGCTGACAGTGACAGTGACAGTGACGGTGTGGGTGTAGGTGTAGGAGAGGAGAAGACGTTCCCGCATGCGGTCAATCCGGTGTCACCGCTGATTTATGCGTCGTTTGGTGCTAACGAGCGGCATTCGGGATACACAGAGGAGACTGAAAGACAGTCATCTGCGTACTCGGAGTCGGATGAAGGGCATGGGTTACGCAAGTCCCGTGCGCTGCGGTCAGATACACAGAGTCTGCGGTCGCCTACGTCGCCTACAGATAGGACAGGTATTACTTCTGCGCTGCGCATGCATACGGAGAGCGAGCACGAGTCGCACATTGGTCTGGGGATGCGTGCCATTGTTGTGGATGATGATGATGATGAGCATCCTGTTAGCATGAGTGTGGATGTGCACGCGGACGAAGGTGTCGAAGGAGAGACGTCATTTACGTTGAGCGAGGTTGGGACCGCTTCCACGGGGCATACTATTACCCCAGCATCACTCCTACCGTCGGCGCCATCTGCACCCGCGCCTGGGGCACCTGCGGCACTTACGCCGGGGACACCATCTAAAATTATTCCTGGTGTTCAACTTGTTTCCGAGACTCCGTCAGCACTAACACCTGGAGCGCCATCATCGCCGACTCTTGGCACACAATTAGCACCCAGTTCTGAGACACCAATGTCTGACCAGGACACGACACCGTCGACTTTGCGTCCCCGTCAACTCAACCAGACATCTCATCCATTTTCACGCACATCAATATTCCTCCCTCATCCGAATGCCCCCAAGATAGCTCCAGGTGTAGCAACACTGGGTCCCATGTACGCACGACCACAGCAGGCAGGTATGTCTCCCAATGCAACCCCTGGAGCAATACCTCCCGTGCAGCCGCCTGCCAATGCCACAGCGTTCTCCGCGCAAGTTCTTCGCCATATTAGGAGCGTCTCCCTCGGTCATGGCGGGCGGAGGCCACCGATGACGCTGTACGCACGCTGCGAGCCTGATTTGAACCAGAGTCCTGGCCCCGTATCAATCATGTTCTCACTGGACCCACTTCCCACTCTACCGTATATGCCTCCTGCTCATCATCAAGGCGCTACAGCTTCTCCACATGGGGCACCCACCCGCGCTGCGACTGTATCTGCTCCGACACGAAGGAGTTCTGCCGTGTCTGGAGCTCTTGCCCCTATTCGTGGTGCACCGCCTAGCAATGTGAAAGATACCAGTCCAATTTCAAGCGCTGATCCAAGTGCCACTTCGCCGCTTCGACTGCCGCGGCGGTCAGCTACTATTCCTGAAAGTGCGCAAGAACCAGCGGCGAGCGGCAGCGCTGCTGTAGGCCCGATTTTGCGCCCGAATTTTGTCCCGCAAGTGGGCGCTACTCGACCGAGATCGAGGTCATTTTCGGGCTTTGAAGAGGCTGCGAATATTGGTGTTTTGCCTGAGCAAAGGTAAGTGTATGACATTTTTGGGGGGTGATGGGGAGTCGAAGCTAATGGGCAACCCAGCCGTGAAGAATCGATGTCCAAGGTGCAGAGTGTGTTCGCGACTGCAACCCCAGTTTCAACCCCTTCCCCTTCTTCACCGCCTGCGCCCACGACCCCATCCACGACGAACGGTCTCCCGGCTTCCCTGAGGGCTCGTCACATACCCTCACCACTTTCACTGCAGAGTGGCAATTTAAATCGAAGTCCCATCTCTTCTATCAATACTCCGTCACCTAATGCAGGTCAGCTTAAGTCACCCACCAGCCCTGGTTTCCAGCCGCCAAGCGCCACGCAGTTCGGGCTGAAGCCTCCATCCATAGGAAGTTCTTCGGCTAGCCCTGTGCCCTCGTCTCCAGCAATGACCAGCTCTAGTCCGATGAACTTCAGTGATCGTGAAAAGAATGCCTCGCCGGCATCTGCAATGACGGGACATACGTCAGTGTCAACTCATCCTCAGAATGTTAATTCACCTCAACCCTGGGTGAAAAATGTTCGTCATGGGTCGTTGGATATTCCGAGGAAGACCTCGGTCGAGGGCACACCTCCTCGAAAGAGTTCTGATTCCACTGACTCGCGCAGTCAGATGCCATCCCCACCTCCCATTGCAGAGTGGCACTCGCAGTCTGCGCGGTCATCGCCCCTGGCACACGAAGCACAACTTCGAGGGAAGCTTAGTCTTCCTGCACTTCGTAGTAAGGCGGGCACGCGATCGAAGCTTGATGACACTGTAAGCGTGACGTCTTCGTTGGGGAATCAGGAGAGCGAAACCGTGCAAGTACAAGACATGGACTTCGAGCTTGTGAAACCGACCTTACCGCAATTGTCACTTGGTCGCTCCAGTCAGGAATCCTCATACACCGGACATGATGCTGATGGCCCTAGTTTGATGCAGGGGGATACCGTGTCGATGTACTCGAGCGCCCCACGATCACCTATGTTCCCCGATGCAATTTCGTCGGAAACCCCACCCACGGAGTCTCCTACATCGATAGATGCCCACCGCCAGCGCGAGGGCAAGTGGATGGCTCTTCTGCCTGTTGTACCACCTTCTCAAGCACGTAAGAACAAGAAGGTCAAGCGTCTCTTGTTGGAAGGAGTGCCTTCGTCTGTACGATACTTGGTGTGGTGCCATCTCACGGACAGTAAAGCTCGCGCCATTACGGGCGTGTATGCACAGCTGGGTAGAAGGCCCAGAGTCGCCGCGTTTTCAGATATCGAGAAGGATGCAAAAACGTATTTCCCTGAACAGCCGCAACTCCACCCCCACGATGGTCCTTTAGTATCACTCCTACAGGCGTACCTCAGTATGGTGCCAGATATCCAATACAGCTCCGGTATGTCCCGGTTGTGCGAGCGTCGTATCGCTGTTGATGATCTGTTGGTTGCTAGGATTAACTTCCATCGCTGGCCATCTGCTTTTGCTTTCACCAGAAGAAGATGCATTTTGGATATTCGCTTCGATGATGGACGCCCATCTTCGACCGTATTTCTCGGCAAACACCATCCAGTTGGAGGTTGATTCGGCATTACTCAGCAAAGCTATCGAAGCTAATGATCCTGGTGTGTTCAAAAAACTGTATGTCACATTGTGCATCACCCCTGGCACAATAGCAAAGCCTTGGTTTGTCTCAAGACTCATTTCTGGGTTCCATGTTTTCTGACCCCGTGTAGGTTCTCTAATCTATTTGTCGGCACCTTGCCTGTTGATTATCTTCACCGTATCTGGGACATGTTTTTGTATGAAGGTGCGTAACGCTCATTGCAGTTTTTCGTGGTATTTATTCCCTGTTAGGCGTCCCTCTTTTGATCCGTGTCGGGCTCACACTTGTTCAATGCGTGCGGCATCTTATTCTACAAGCAACATCGGAAGAAGTTGCTATGGAATACCTCCTTCATCCGCCTCTGGCGTGCCTACCTTCGACGGCAGACACATTCCTCAACCAAACTTTATCTATGAAGCTGAAGGATGACGACGTTCGAAAACAACGTATCAAAATGGAATCACGACTCAAGCGCCAAACTCAGTCCCGTTCACTATCGACGAATGCTTCAGGCATGCAGACCGCATCTATATCCCTCCCGAAGGCTTCCTAGGCGTCATTCCGGACTGTACCATCTACATATAATTCGCTCCCCCTCGCATTCTATGCCAACTCATCGGATGGCCGTTATTATCATGCACTTTTCCTTGTTTGCATACCCGCATTTACATATGATACCTTAGCTAGTGAACTGTGTACATTCCCGGCGCTCTGCAGAGTATCCATAATGCTAGTATATACTTGTGCTCGTCGTCTGTGATATTGATGACATCGACCACATTTTCTATCTGGTTACATGCTCGAGTGTGGCGACAGCGTCGACACGAACATTGCTGCCTTGCTGTCGTCGGGAACAAGTATGCATATCGACAATATGGTGAAGAACAAAAGTGTACGGATGAGACAATGATAATAATTCAATACTACTGAGTACTGAGTGACGAAATTTGATACTCGAGTTAGGTCTTCGAGCAAACGGCAAACGCGGCATAGCACCCCTTGTTCTCGTGCTGTGTGCAAGGAAGTTGCGAATGCAGGTGAAGTGGTAGCAAGTTGGGGAGTGGAAAAGAAAAGACGAGCACGATGTTGAGCGTACAACGCTGTGCTCAACATTGTGCTCGTCTTTTCTTTTCCACTCCCCAACTCGCTACCACTCCACCTGCATTCGCAACTTCCTTGCACTCAATCTCAACATGGTTGACCCCACCGCTGAAGTTTGTCCCGATTTCGCAGCCGAATTCTACGACAACATGCAGGGAGACATTCACACAGGGGCCAC
>PVYE01003664.1:8027-29730 GCA_002995055.1 Rhizopogon rudus | reverse complement strand
CAGGCTATCGCCGAAGCAGCACTCGCCCGCGCAGCTCAAGAGGACGAAGTCAGACATCAGCAAAGAGTTGAAGCTGCAAAAAAGCAACTCGAGGCAGAGAGGAAGAAACCCATGATGAACGGTTTCAGTGACAAACTCTCTAATCCTTGCACTACTGACCTTCCCTTGCATTATCCCCGGCGCCCGCTATGCGGATGCCCGCACCTTTATTATGCGGACGAATTCCATTCCCTGTGCACGCGGACGTATACTCTCGTTATCCCTGCGTGCATGGACGGTGTTGATCTTACACGAACGTGTCATGAACCATTCAATGCCCAGTAACTCATCTCGCAGAACCAGCTATCGCGAACCTCACCGCGGTGACTGCCGAAGTTCCCGTTCCCGCTCGCCTCAAATCCAATTCTCTCTCGTTCTCATTATGTCCCCCATCCTCCTGCCGAAGTTCGCTTGATGCGTCGCCGGACTCCCCAACACCTCGAGAACCGCAACTCACTTTTCGGTTAGGACTTGCGCCTCGGGGTCGGGAAGCGCTAAGCGCTTTCGCCCAAAACCCGTTGAAATATCTGAAGTTCTCTCCCAGTCACTCCCTAATAGATTTTCCGTAACGTCTCTTACATAATTCAGCGCCGATCATATGTCACGTCAAAGTGAACCTCAAAGATGACAATAATACTCAGTTCTCAATCATTATTATTGTCTCATTCTCATTAGTCTCCTCATTAAATTCCTGTGAACTATATGCAGCGTGAGAGTCAGGTACGCCGTCCAACTTTACTTACCCTCGCCTTCCTTCCTTTAGTGGCAACTTGAATGAAGTTCCAATATCGTCGTTTCTGTTACCAATACTCCGTCGCCTAGTGCAAAGACGGAATGACTATCTTCCTTCTATTTGGTCGGCCTACGAGAGACTATGTAGAACGGAGCGCATTTTTCACCACACCCGCTATTGCCAGGAATCGTTCATCTTGCCTCAGTTACCCTCATTCATTCACTATGCCACGTATAATTCCATATCATACCCGCTTATATGGTGTCCATAGACAATGGCCGAGAAATCGATGTCTTTCCTAAAATATCATCTGTCCTGGAAACCTATAGACATACACGCGATTCACAGATCTGAGGTGGCTGGCACCGGGGGGTGCCGTACGCAGTGTGTTGACATTGCGCCGTCATCGTGCCTGCCAGTGCTCAAATGGCACCGTGCACGCTGTGAGGGGGCTGCAAACTCGTCTCTTCTTGTACTCTCTGCAGTAGTCGTGCCATTGTGTTGAGGGCGGCGTGGCAGAACGGCCTTGTCGTGGGGTACCGAGACCGGAAAAAAAACGGTGGGATGCGTGAAGAAAAATCAAGGTAGTATAGACACCCTGGCGGGGACCTGGATAGCAGGCTTGAGATCGGGTCGAGTGCGGCGGACCGGGGTTGGGGACTCACTTTGTCGTTAGGTAGGAATTACATAGTCTGGGTAATACGATACGCAAAAACAAATAAATAAATAGAAAAACGACAAAGACTTCGTCATGTTCGTGTCAATCGCACATGGCGCTGCCAGTTGGAGAGGACTTATGTCCGTCGTCGTCGTCGTTGCAAGATGCAGCCTGAGAGCCCGCAGGAAACGTCGGTGCAGTGCTGAGGTCGTGTGTGGGAAAACAGTGACGAACACGGAGGTACTACACTGTATGTGTGTGGCTTACGCCCCTATTTGCCCCCTGTTCTCTGAGGAGTCGCTCAAACTTGTCATTGATCTTGAAAACTTGCCCCAGTTACCTCCATTTACCATGCCACATGCAATTCTAGATCATTACACTTACATATACTCAAGTCCTCAGATCAAACCAGTGCCTGGTTCAACCAGCGATGACGTCCAGACTCCAGACTCCAGATTCACCGCTTGTTCCATGACTACTCTGTCCGAATCGATCTTGAATCTACGAGAAGCTATCACTTCGATTTTGTCGATCCTCTTACATCTTATCCCGTCAACCTTCCTCCTGACTGGAAGACCTTCGAAGCACAGGGCACTTTTTCATCTTTTGGCTTCGGAGGGCTGGCTACCCCCATCATGATGCCGCCTGGAATGCCAACTCCCAGAGTCGGCATGGCAGTCAAGTCGATGGAAGCTGGTCATGGCTTAGGACCCGAGCAAATTATTCCGGGACAGGAGAAGTACATATCAAGAGAAGGCACGAGGATATTTCCATCGGGAGAGGGAGCCTCCTTTCAGCTTCCAATTCGACAGTCTATTTACATCGAGGCAGGTCAAGCGCTTGTTTGCCCTGGTATGTCTTTCTCCACCTTGCTGCATGAAGCACGCTCGGAGGTTCAGTAAAAGTGATTGGTTAAAGTTTTTCCTTGTTATGTAAATACGAATTTGTTTGTCAGAGCCATTACTATTTTCTTCGTTTTCCGATTGCTTGACCTTGGCTGTTGAATCCAACAATCGCGAGGGTTCATGTTTGCTGAACTTACTTCCCACATGCAAGCTGCTCACATGGTCTATAGCCTTGCCCACCAGCCTGGCTTGGTGTCGGTCGCTTCAATTGCCTGTTATTCTCAGTGCCGACACCAGAACAATTTGTAAATAAATTGTCACTGAATTGTATTTGGTTATAGTCAGATGCCGATTCGTAATCGTCAGGTACATTTATGCGGAGAAGAGAGGAACATGTATCTATGCGTAAAGTGAAAAAAGGCCATACAAAGTGGTGATGTAATGCTAAACATGACGCAAAATAACTTATACACTAGAAGATGACAGATATATGATCAACGACACAGCTCATCGCCACCATGGAGGAAGACCAGATGCCCCAGGACCGCCTGGCCTCATATAGCCACTGCTAGTCGCAGTGCTTCGTGATTCCAGTCCGTCGTCCGTGTTGAATGATCCGAGATGCTGCACGGCCGAACCTGCATTATTGGGATGCATGGTCATATGAGAGCGGCTCCCTAAAGAGCCTCCATTCGTGCGCGACGTACCATGGAAAGGTTGCTGCAATTCACCTGTCGCAAGGGAATACGTGTCTAGCCTATTAGATGTGGTAGTAGATGGTGATGAAGAGGAGACTGGAATTTGAGAAAATGGTCCATTGGACGTGACGCTAGACGAGGGAGGCGCGCCGAAGGTGCTCTGTGGAGCTGGAACGGGATGATGAAAGCCAGAAGCTTCACTTGGGAAACTTGATCTTCCGAAGCTGCCTTCGTAATCCATAGGAGAAGATGGGAAACGTGTGCTGCTATCCTGCGGTGATTCAGGCGCTCGTCGAGCACTCGCTCGACTTGTCATTGACCCAAACCAGGAAGTTGGGCGTGAAAGGGCTAGGCGACCCGACGCATTTGGACGAGGTCCGCTAGTATTCTGGGTAGATGGGAATACGCGGGGTCCTGCACCAGTTTGAGCTGCGCTTGAAGTTGAGCTTGGGGATTGGCGATAAAGATCCGGGAATTGTGAACCGTGAGATTGATCTGGACGTGGTGGATGGACATGGAGATAGTGATAATGGTGATGATGATAATGAGTAGTACCACTACTACTGAATCTTGCCTCGGTAGGAGTAGCATCGCCCGTTTGGATACGGAGTGATGGCTGCTGCTGAGTAACGCCACTCGACTGAGCATTGGACCCTCGGCGAGCACGATTGATTAGATCACTTAAACGGATGCCAACGGCCCCAGATGTGGATTCCGACCGACCGTGAGTGCCGCTCGCTCCCGATTCAGGTGCCCTGGACCCTGAAGCACTAGCCACACCAGTTGTACTTGCCGGATTAGGCTTGAATGGGCACTTTGGGGAGCCCTTGACTTTTTTGCGACATACAGGGCAAGTATTCGCTGTCCTGAGCCATTGCTAGAGAAGGATCTCATCAGCGAGCGCAAAAGATAGACAGACAGAGCGTACCTCCATGCAGGTCTTGTGCAACCAATGGGGACATTCGACAAGCTTTGTAACGGGATCATCGCGTTCATACTGAACAAGAAAGGTGAGAATTAATATGATTCTTTCAGCTGATTGAATACACACATCATCCAAACAGATCGGACACCGCGTCTCACTGTCCTCCTTTGCCCACGTCTGATAAGTCCCTGTCGGAAGCGAGGCAATGACGTCGGCGGGTGTAGCCTTCGACCTAGCCTCGCCAAGTGTTTCGCCCAGCGACAACAGACCCTCATACGATGAGTCAAACAGCTCATCCGGCTATATGCGAAAAGTACAATCAATGAAGAACATTCCAGTAAACATAGTGCATCACACATACCATATAATCGCCCATATTTCTCCTTGCCATCGTCCGGAACATCGATCGAATGCGAGTACCGTCCGTTCGGGGTGCTCCTCGTATGAGACCAGCACGCTGCCTCAAAGTACGGATAGGCGTCCGTTCCTCTTGTGGCGTCGGCTCTTGCCGCTCTCGGGGTCTGTCTGCGATATTGCGATACGGATTGAGATCACTGCTACTGGAACTAGAACTCCTAGAATTGGACGGAGACCCTGAGCCTGTGGATGATCCATGAGAATGGATTAGTGAAGACCGCCATGGCAGTGATACATGACGATTAAGATTTCCGGGTCTCCCAGGGGGTCCCTGGTGAGGTGGAGGGATGTCGCGCCTGGAGGCCAAGTCAGAGCGTTCGCTATCGGTACCATACCGATCCATCAAGTCACGAATTGCTCTCATTCTGTCACGAGCTTCAGATACATCCTGGGACCAGGACGGGGTCCTGGGGTTGTGAGTAGGGGCGTCACGCCTGTCGCCGGACCAGAACGAATCGAGAGGCGAACTTGGAAGACCTCTTCCTGGTTCATTCAGTCGGTGCCTCGCAAGATGCTCATCGCTCTGCTGTCCTCTCAGTGGAAGGATGCGGCCCCGCGAACCAGCGAACGCGCTATTACTTGGCAAGGACGTGTCGTGAGCGTCGACACCAAACGCTAATGAAGTTGTCGATACAGCAGGCTCTGGCATCATACGTCTGGGTGCAAGCCGTGCACTATAGTGTAAACGAATGTTCAATAAACGACACATGAAAGCTATCCATAACACGGACCTCGTGGCTGCTGTGTGTTCTCTTCTTCCACGCCTTGGCTATACAAATAGGTCAGCACCAATTTATGCACTGCATCTTGCAAAATGTGGCGCACCGGAACACCAAAGTAAGACTCCATGTCATCACTGTCATTATCCTCATCCGAATTCCCGAGTGAAAATGTGGGAGGTTCATAAGAAGGCGCAGGCTCCGGTATACGCGGAATACTACGTGTTTGGCTTGCTTGTATCGATCGTCGCAACGAATCGCGGTATACTCCAGGCGGGAACACATCCAAGTTAACGTTGCTAAATGGATGAGACCTGGCAGACGAATCACCCGTGGACGCCTGAGGCCGTTCCCAAGACAGACGAGGCGGAGAACGCGAGCGTGCACGTACACTGTGGAGCGGTGGCGTGGGCGGACGATAGGCATATGGTGGTTGTGTGTCTTCCTCGACTGAGCTTGCAAAATCCGGAAGGGTGTCGATCGGAGCGAACACGGGGTCGAAGATGTTGTCGAGAGAGTCTTCAGTGTGGCTGTGGTCTCTCGATGGAGATCTGTCATCCCCGCTTCTCGCCTGAGGATGTCTGCGATCAGACAATATCTCCGCAAATCGAACTCTTTCCCGGTCGTCCAAGCCACCTCGTGGCAACTGAGATGGTGTCCCAGAACCGTTGTACCCAAACGGTCTTGATGAGGGTTCGCTTGTCCGACCAGATGATGGAGGACGAGAAGGTGCATTCGATGATGGTGAAGAGTCTGTTTGATTAGCTATAAGACGCCTCAAACGAGCAGCAGCAGTCAAAGTGGAAAACTCTGAAGTGTCTCGGGGTGGCTCATCTGAACTAGGACGTGAATTAAACATCTGTGAGCGAAGTTGCGCCCTGGCGTTGGTCCGGCGATGCTCCGCAGCACTCTCCGACACCAAGGAATTGCTGGAAACCGTCGTGGCGGAAGCATACAAGCGGGAGTGAAATCGATATCGAGGCGGAGGCGGACTAGGTTCAGGTCGAGAAGACGCCCCAGACAACGATCGAGCTGAATGAGAAAGATAAGTGTATAGAAGTTAGATAAAGGCGTTGCCCTTTACCAGTTTCTACGCCACGCTCAAGCAGACCACGGGCGTTGTGAAGACCTTCGATGATCTCACTCACTCTCTCGGGATGAGAGGCGTCATCATCGTCATCATTGTCTTCGCTGATGCTGTAACGGTTACGGGCAATCATCCTGCGCCTTCTCTCATTGAACCCATAATCTGTGGAATGCTCTGCAAAGAATGGGTCAAGTGATGCTTCTGTTTCGCCAGAATCCTGAGCTGTCTGCGCTCTGTCAAACGAGGCGAAAGCCTCCGAGAAGGGGCGACCTAGCACAATTCGTAAACGACAGGATAGAAAGAATACAAGCGTCATACTTGAGGTGCGCGAGTGTCCAATAAGGGTTCTAGCACGTGCAGGGCGTTCTTCATATCTACCGGCAGACAGAGAAGGTGGTGGGTCACTGTCAACCTCGAATATATTCGAGGTACCTCGGTGACGTTCCTCGCTGGTACCATAGAAGTGGGAAAGTGGCCCTGCAAACACTGAAAAAGACGCGATGTAAAAGCGTAGCGTGAGCCATCATCATCGTCGTCATCATCACTTATAGGACAGAGCACCAACCAGAGGAAGCTGTAGAAGTAGTTGCTGACGTACGCGCGGAACTCATGGTTCTCGGGCCAATACCTGAATGAGTACTGCGTCTCGTAGTTTGTGTCGTGGTAGGCAGATCCGAAGTTGGTGGCACGAAGACACTGTCAAGGTGTGTGGCTACATCCGGCGACAGAGTAGCAGGCGAAGAATGACGAGGGAAAGGGAAGGCAGCCCATGGCAAAGCTGATGAGCCAGAAATCGAATGATCAGTACCCTGCCTGCCGTCAAGGCCATCTAAGACATCAGTATCGTTTCTTTCATTTTGTGAGACTGACGCTACGGAATCGGGTGATCCAGTTAAGTCATTTGGAAACTCATTAGACTCCCGGGGAAATAGATTCGCCCTGGATGATGATGCAGTTGGTGGGGACGGGCGATATGAAGGATGAGGAGGGATAGTCAATGATGATGTAGAACTGGAAGTATTACTTGATGAGGCAGCATAGCCGGGACGTGATACGCCTGTCAATGGGTAATATGTAATTAGCGGTAATATGTATGTAACAGCGCAAGAGACCCATACCATCTGATGCCGGGAAAGATAACGAATCACCTTGCCTGGGAACCGCAGTATATGTACCCCCAGACCCGACTGAACTTGTGGAATCTGTGGAAAATTGATGTCGGGAATCCTCCCCAGTTGTGTGCGATGAGGCGGGAGAATCTCTAAAATGAGTCCAATCCCAGTTGTCAAATGTCTCTGTAGTAGTGTTTGAGGAGGGGTGCGGCGACTGTGCGGGAGATGCTGTACGGATCCAAGACGGCGTACGCGAATGCGAACGTCGGAGGGCTGCGATGTGACTATCAAACTCGTTGAAGCGCTCTAGGGAGTTCCTGAGAGCGTCGTGTGTAGTAGAAGGTACTGCAGGTAGAGGAGTAGGACGTGGGATGTCCATGGAGAAACCAGAGCTATCCGACATATCCTCATCCTGAGATTCTGTGCTCGGTAGTACAGGCGCTGGTGTCGCCAAAGTACATGTACTCGAAGGAGAAGCAATGAGAGGAAGCGAATAATCTATGGATCTCGTGTTCTGATCAAGAGTGAGGTTTTGGTCGTTGGAAGAGCTCTCGCTCAGCGAGGCGCTAGATCGGGCAGTATTGTACTCGGATGACCTGGAAGAATCGGCAGAACGATCACTGAGAGACGAGCTGCTTGTACTCCTTGCCCTCTTGTTTCTTTCATTGCCACCATTGTTGCTACTGGAACCTGGGGGTACATGATGGTTGCCTGCATCACTACCGGTGGCTTGGAGAGCGCTGGTCATTGAGGAGCCTGAGTCGTAACCAAACTGTTCAAATGTGCGCTTGAACGAGGTTCCATTTGGTTGAAGATGGAGGTGAGAAGGATATTCTGAAGACATGGATGTAGACCACAAGGTCCACAGGCAAGAACAAAGGGGAGTCCTACGTGTAGTGACTGACTCGGATGCTCCCACCCTAAACGGGCATGCATTTGTGACTTCACATGGGCCCTTGTTTTCTCCGGTCACCGTCATCATCTAAGCTTCATCCCTTGTCGAGCAATGCCTCTGAGCTGACCAGACCGTGCGGTGCACAAATACAGCTTTATTTTTTACTTGCCAACAACACGACTTATTTCACACTGCAACGAGGAGTCATTTCCCAGAATAGCCCCGGTCCGTAGGAACTTGCACGAGGTATGATGAGGCTGCAACGTTACCCCCATCCTATGTTCCTACTGCAAGTCTAACACGATTCTATCCGAAACGCTCGATCTTGGGCCGTTTAAGTAGCACGCAAATCGGATGATGAGACGTTCAACGTGTTATTAGGTGGTGCGTGACTTGGTTGCAACGCTGTGCAGCGGAGCGGGAGCCTGGTATGATGACGAAATTCACGAGCCCGTCATTAAACCAGCCTCCCACTGTACTTATATATGGATTCCAGGCAGCAGCATCCTGGTGTCATCACTGACGCTGACCAATTTATCTTGCGAGCCAATATTAATGTGCAGTTCCTCGGTCCACAACTCTCGCAAACTTCCGGCTATACGTTTTCCAATTCTTGTACAATGCGTTCGACTGTAGCTAACCTGGACGGTGCGTCTCCAGATATCATAACAGCACATTTATTCGCTAACCGTATTGCATATAAGCTTCGTCACGGTCTACATAAGAGACAAGACGTAAAAGCTAATTCGTCCAAGTCTACAAAATACATTGACAAACCAGTCCACTGTAAATCGTTGTCTTTGCGAATTACATACATACTATTGATATATTTTGTCATCACATGCAGCCTTCGCAGGGTGCCAGGATTGCATATGGCGCAGCTCTGCTACATCTTTCGCACACTGGGCAGGAAAGTGCGACAAATAGTATTTGCCAAGGAGCCACGTTCTTGCTCGCGAGGGGTGCGCACTGTTGAGCCCCGCACCATACATCTCATGGCGTTCGCTATGTGTCGTACGACGTCCCATTGGCAATTCTGGCAACTCAATCTCAATCTCTTAGCAACGCAAAAATGTGAGCCCACTTACAAGAACAAGTGTCAATCTTGTATTTCAGTCATGATTATGCCGATCGCGTACAGTTTCAGAGAACTCTCGTTCAGGTTGAACGTGAAATAATTGGCAAACTTATTCTTTGCTGTGGATGCCACTACCGATGTCCCAGTAGGAGCAGCTGTCACTATCGCTGAACACCGGTTATTAGGTTTGTTCGACACGACAATCGATGCTACGCAGACTTACTCTTGGTCACCAATCCCGCACCGGCCGCTAACGCAGAAGTCGCACTTCCAGACACCGGCGTATTTGTTGCAAGCTCCACAAAATCACGACTGCTAGCCATAGATGAATAATCCGAGTCAGCACTCTCAAGCTGCGTCCTGGAAAAAAACCCATGTCAATGTCAATATACACATCCATGATAGGACGTAGGATGACGTGCATGATGATAGAAGGACCAGCGATTGGTGCCCGTCGTGCCATATTGGACCCGACAGGTGCGGCCATGATAATAATGGCAGCATGAAGTAAAACGCATATTAACAAGAGTCTCATAGCTGGGCAGGCCGACGGATCCAGGGAATGCTTGGATGCATTCCAAAACATCGTTTCGGCTTTTGAACCAGAAGGAGCATATGCGAAGCAGACCTATCACTGTAGATGGCGCGCCTGTGGCGGGAGGTAATAGGCATTACACGGTGTCAGTGGCATGGATGTTAGCTGTCGTAGTAGGAGTAGGTCGTGGTTCCAGAAGCACACTTGTATAACGTGTACTCGGTTAGTATTATGGATCCTGTGGTTGGTGGATATATTGCGGGGTTCGAACGTTCAAAATCTGCCACCTGCCCCACATCTGATAACATTGATATCAAGTTGCTGTACGAGACTTGTACGCAACTCCAAATGCAGATCGACCCCTGATCCGCCCACATCTAGACTGGCCTATATGAGTACACAGAACCTTCTAGCATCCATGAGACGACACCAAGTAGCGGTATTGCTAAGTCAACTAGCCGTAGTCAACGGCATCACGGTAATTCACGGAACCGCGGAGTCTGTTCTGACAAGTAAGGTTCACCAATGAAGTAAGCACTTCTGCCTTCTTCGAGAACGCTGATCATGCCACGGCTCGCTTCAAAGTTCAAACTCTTCCCAACGTACAACGACATGACTTTTCCAAGACACTCCGTCAACAACGCCGCACAAAGCTGAACCTCACACAGGTTCACCTGGCATGAAGCCAAATTTTGGTTCCTTATTGTCCAGGCAACCTGAGAGTTCCTTGTCGGGGGAGAGGCCAGTGGGAGAGATGTCAATGAACAGGGCATCGCCGAGCCCATTGGGAACTAGGCTTTCGCTATATCAATTTACTTGTGTTGCCCATGTTCCGTCCGATGGAAGACCGAAAATCCTATCCCGCTGTCCCCTTCTGCGTGGAATAATATTAATGTCGTGTTCTAGCCAGGCACTGCACGCGTGACGTTTAACTTCTAGTAGGTCCTCGAAAGTGACAAGATACCAAAGTCATAGCTTTCAGCAGCAAGCCTATAGGTATACAATATATCTATGTACACTACGTATGTGCGTGGATAAAGATGCAATGTGAAACAACATATGATGACAAACAACCAAGATCCAAACTTCATCGAGTTGTCCCGACTTTCCATGTAAGATACAGATGTGCCCATGACAAATAAAAGAAAAAACATGCGTACAAGCAAGAAAGCAGTAAATCGCCATAGCCCCCGGCTCATCAAAACGGCGATCGCGACGACTCCCACACCTCCGGGAACCGGTACCACATGGCTGGCAGCTGGCATAATTCGACAACCCCTCCATTCCTCCGACTGATCTGGAAATCTAGCCAAGCATCCTGATAACGATGCGTTCCTGCACGTTTCCTATACTCAAACCCGACTTTGCCGAGTCGCTTCAGCTCCTTCGCAAGCGCCTTGGCGCATTCCTTGCGCACCGTGCGCCACGACTCCAATTCGTCGACATCGTCATACTCCGGGAATTGCATGCAGATTCGCAGGTTCTGAAGTGCCGATAGAGGGGATAGAGCTGCGAGGAACTCTTGCTGCAGCGACCACATGTGCCAACAGATCAGCCTCAAGATTAGTAATGAGAATGTATCAGGTCCGAGAGAAACACGTACCCAGCTCGATACCGATTTACCATCGTGGTAGCCGCATCGTTCGATCTCCAACGTTTGGAGGTGGGGGCAGTTGGCGGTGATTGAGCAACACACCTCGGGTGTGAGCTTGTCTTCGACGATGATGCGCAAGTGCGTGAGCCCGCAGCCGCTCGCAGCAACATCCGCTAGCACGCGGTCGACTTCTGCTTGGGCAAGCGCAATGGGCCAGCGCGGAAGATCTTCGATAGCGAGAATGGCTAGCCGCTCCAGCGATGGCATGTGATTGAAGACTCCATCTAGCTTGCATGCGTTTGATATGGCAAAGTTGGTAAGGGTCGCTAGCTTTGCCGTGTGCGCCGGATCAGGAGGATCATCGCGCCCAAGGATGTGGAACTCCTGCGATCGGCTTTGCGCAAAGAGTAATCGTAGATCATGCAACGATTCCATACGTGCGAGCGCGTTGAAAAGCTGTACATGCGCGGGGGACTCGTAGGACTGCGTCACTGGTACACGGCCTGTGAGCACAAAAATCTCCAGGAGCGGCCAATCAATTCCGGATAGAGCGCTCAAAGAGCATAGATTACCCGACAACTCGAGACGTGTGAGGTGTGGAGCGTGTGTCCTGATAAACTGAGCGGATGCTTGGGTTTCTACGACTTGCCTCCAGTGTGCCTGAGAAAGATACTTTCTCTTCCAGTCACGCATGAAGTACGTGTTGTCAGAAACCTTTGGTTCCGTCGGTCCATCCCCGATGCGAAGTATCTGCCCAACAGGTGCGAGGGAAATATGCTTGAGCTTGACGGGGGAGATGGACCCTATACCTGTAAGCGGCGTATCGATGAAGGTGATAGCGTTGAGAGATTGTGACAGGCCGAGGGATTGAAAGAAGGATCGAGGTACGACGAAGGGACAACTCAAGGTCACCTTGGATAGCTTGGGCATGCTGTCGATGGCCGATGCGAATTTGACGAGGTCGCGAGGAACGTAATTACCGTCTTTATCCAGCACTCCCCACTTGAGACGGGTGGGTTCTGTCCATTCGTCAAACCATTCGAGCCGAAAGTGCCTTTGGGAGGAAAATGACGGTAAATGTTAATATTATTGACGATGATGAGGGTGCTCACCTGATGTATGGCCAGAGGCCCTTAGGGAAGAAATGAAGGCCAGATTCCTTGTCTGCCTTGGATTTATGAGGCCACCGTACCTCAGAGAAGAGGTAGGGAAGGCAAGACTCGCGGAAGGATCGAGATGTACTGGCGAAGTTCAAGAGCTCAGACGGAGGACCACCATTAGTGGGCAACAGATCGTTGATAAGGATGTGTGTTATGTCCGCGTTCAAGATCGACATGACGGGACGAGAAGAATGTAGCGTATACACGGTGTAAAAAAATTGGAAGGGATTTGGACTTGTCGAGTTGGGTGTACGAAGGCAATTAGAAGCCTTGTTGTGTTAATAAAAATTTCTGGGTGCAGTGAGGCAAGAAGACAGGTGGTCAGCACCATGATGCATCCTGAAGCCTTGTATAGTGCTTTAACGTACAGACGAGAAGTGGTTGTCACGAAAGTGCGGTATTAAGTAGCACGGGCTTTGTTTTACTCGCCTTTGAGTTGAGTTGGTCCAAAGTTAGTGGTAGATCTTGAGTTACTCGTGCCATCCCTTGCCTGTAAATACCGGCCAAGGTAGTCTGAGAAAGACCCAATGGACTTGTCAGATCTTGCCGAATTCACAGGCTCTAGACTTAGCCGAGACCTTCTCAGTCTAGACCGACTAAACCGTATTGATGCCCTTACGAATTTCCTTACGTGCTACTTACCAAAATATGAAATCAAGATATGAATATTACCACAGAAGGTCCCCTTTCGACGCACCCCCACATCCTGAGAAGTAAACAAGCTTTGTAGGTCCATACTTCAACAAATTAACTATGCTTTCCTATACTCAGCTTACAACATTCGTGCCCTCTTTAGTCTACCTCAGTTAGACGCATACTTCTCCGTCCATTCCCGGCTGACTCTTTGTGCGTCCTTCTCATCCTCTTTGTAATGCTTGGCCACATCCGTAGCCAGTGGATCGTCAGGGTTCGGCGCACTCAACAATGCTTGTATCGATAATAACACAGTCCGGATTTGCAACGCCGGAGACCATTTGTCTTGCAAAGGCAGTGAAGATCAAAACTAGAAATAAACCCATCACCCGAGGTACGCGGACACACCTTTCAAAATATCTAAGCAGATTCTACCCAGTTTGTCTGCGAGAGCATAGTCATATTTAGATTGCGCAGGCACGATGGCAACTTAAGTGCTCACCGATGTTTGGGTGGTATATCTTTGTGAGAAATCGCACCTTTGGGGGGCTCATGGGATATTCCTCCGGTAGGAACAACTCGAGGCGAAATACGCCCTCTTACCGGATACTTTCAGCATTCAGACATTGCATCATCTATAATCCCAATAACTCACGTTGGAAGGGACTGCCATCAGGCCCTTGAATCGTTACATCAAAGTAACGCAGGTTGTCCCCATGCGGCGCAGCAGTGATTCCAGGCGCGGGGTCTGCGACGAGACGCTCAGTTTCCTATGTGAATGAATAGAGAATAGATGAAAGAAACATGATCAGGGACGGGCTGGTTATTGGGGAGATGCTGTAAACATGATTGAACACACCTTCATGATCCGCTAGATAAGTAATAGAATGCATTCAGATCATGTCAATTCAGAGATGCATATTGAACATGCCTTGGGAAGAGCCATATCTGCGGCTCAATGGCGAGTCGTGCGCGGTAGTAGACGAGTGATGGAAACGAGAGATCCTCAGGATGCTGCCTGACCCTCAGTAAAACTCATCTAAGGTATCTTATTCTCACGCTCGACAGTTACTTACCGCCACAAGGGGCTTTTACTGGCACCAGTGACACAACAACGGTGAGCTCATAATGCCCAACGATGTCCAGATGAATGTACAACCACAGATACATATCTCTCAGCCACCCACCCACTGACAGTGCTCTAGGATGCAGGTGCCGAAAAGCAGGACGACTGGGTCAAGATCACCAGTTCAGATGGCTACTCGTTTCTTGTGAAGCGAAGTGTTGCCATGATTAGCGGCACCCTCAAAAATATGCTTAGCGAAGACAGTGAGCCCTCTTTTGATCATTTTGGGTTCTTTGTCGTCTAAAAACCTTTACGCGCCGCAGGCAGTTTCAGGGAGGCAATTGCAAACACATGTCCGATTAGTGAACGGTGAGTGCCGACCCGGTTAGGAAGCCCACTTGTGTCTTCTCATGGCCAAAATAGCGCTGCTGTGGTCGAGAAGGTCTGTGAATTCATGTCCTTCAAGGCGTACTACGAGGGTCCTGGATCAAAGGAGGGTGTTGATGTGAACGAATTCACTGAACGCATACCACCCGAGGTCGCCCTAGAATTGTATGTCACATTGCTATCTCTTCGAATGTGGTCTGAATAAACGTGTATTGAATAGGCTCCTTGCGGCTGATTACTTAGAAGGTGTGTGCTTCGCATCTTTATTTGAGTTTTGGCTAACCAGTACAATCCAGTATAATTCATCTCAACTATTCACATAGCATCATGTAGGGGTAGCGATATTACAATTGGGGCGGTCGTGCCATATTGCATTTCATTCGTAAAACGATGTACGACTGCGGGTAACATACAGCAATCGAAAGACATCAGTGGTATCTTCAGGCACGACAGTTTAGATCATCTTGTCATGCGCAAATCGTCATGTAGTTTCATATCTCTTCAGAGGCATCGGTTTACCTGTTGCTTTCCTTCCAGCCGCAATACGGTCTGAAACTCTTTCCACCGTCCCAATATTCCCGTCGTCGTCGGGCTCCTCTAGTGTTCGGCGGATCAAGTCCTCCATACTGTCGCCGCTGCCCCTGCGCCGCATACTCGGTGCTGGTATCACAGGGAAGTCATTCACCGAATCCGTTGGTTGGAATATCGGCAGGCGTTCATTCATCATATCTGAGCGGCGACTATACGAGTGTAGGAAATGAGACAACCAATGCGCAGGAAAGGAAAAGTAATGCTTACGCGTCGGCGAAACTGCGAATATAGTGCCTCATCTGTGTGCCTTGTGCAGTGAGTAAATCTGACCCTACTTGGCCCAGACCAGCTATTCCCTCCTCCACCGTAACAGCAGCCAATTCCGATACGTTCTCGGCCTCCTCACTGCAGCCTAGTAAGCATTCGGCACTAAAATCAAATTGCAGAAATCACGGACCGAAGAAGTTGGAAGACTCGTTGCATCTTTCCAACGGCAAGAATCTTATTCTTGATCGCTTGCCTACGCGCTGCCACATCTGCAGGCGGGAATGCAAGGTCCGTTACTGTCCTGCTGGCTTCGTCTCCCTCTTCGCTAGAGACCTCGGTGTCTTCCAGCTCTTCTGGGCTGCACGTTGCCAATATCGCAAGCAACATCTCAGTAACTGTAAATGCCACCGTAAACGAACGTAGATATGTGAAATAGATCCGGCTTACTCTTGGCACCAACAAATGGTAGGCTCCACGTAAAGGCATCCATGAAATTGGGAAGCCAGTATGGATGAGAGCTCGAATTATACTGACGGATAGTAATGTTCTTGTTCGCGTACTTGATGACTGCTCCGCGGTTGTGATATACATCCAGGTAATTAGGGGCGGAAAACACTGTAATGACGGAGGGAAACTTCTTCGTCGGCGTCTTTCTATACATCATGTATCTGCAATCATGGCTTGAGCATACAATGATATGACACGGCCATCAGAGAAACTCATTACCCCGCATCTTGGGCTTCATGCCCACGCACAATCCCCAGCAAGTTATTGCGTTCCAGGAATTGACACGCAGCTTCATATCTTCAGCTCATTCAGGCTTGGAAAAGACCCATTGCACACGACAACACTTACGTAAAAAAGTATGAACATCCTCGCACCGAGTTATGCTCGAACGCGGTGCCAGGAGGTAGGGGCGGACCGTGCTGTGAATGCTCGTGTTCATATCCAAAGTTAACCACGGGGTCTGACCACAGCAAGTCGCACAGTAGGCCGCTCGATCCAGGTTCCTGAAAGCGGTTGATCTATTATGTGGGTGAGTCTGGAACGCACTCGATCAAATAACGAGATTAAACAGACCCGGCGGAGATCATCTAAAGTAATCAACTCTGGTGAAAGACCCCCGTGAACGCAGAAAAAGCGGTTATCTACTAGCGCCGCCACAGGAAGGGAGCAGAATGAAGCTATACAGGCGTCGTACACCGCGGGTGAGTATTTATGGAGGCCTACGATCAAACGTAAGTAGAATACAACACAGTAGCCGCGGCAAAGCCCACATTCTCGTTTGAAAGTGAAGTATTCCGTTAGATGTCGACATTCGTGATTTCCTCGTAGCAGCGTGATGTGCTTTGGGTATTGGAGCTTGAGTGCGTATAGATAAAGCAGACACTGGTCGAAGATCAGGACACAGAAGCAGGGGCAGACTAAAAAAAACCAGAAACTCACTTCGATCCCAAAATTTCCGCGATCAACATAGTCTCCGAGGAACAGATACGCATTATCAGAAAAAGTTCCACCGATCTCCAGTAATTTCATCAAATCATACTATCCGCACCCCAGAACCTTAGCGCGCGTACACACACAGAATTGAAACCACGATAACGCACGTATTGCCCATGGATATCGCCGCATACTTGGATGGTTCAGCTCACACGCCCATTTTTGATCCAGATCCAAGGCGTACTCACTTGTCACAGGACTCTCTACGTTCACAAGGTTTGGTTCCCGGGACAACAGAGTGGTCGCCTGGTGCAGAATATACAAAGCCTGGGCTTCCGTTAAACGACCTTCATGGAAAAAGTGCTGCTTCAAGAAATCTGCATTGGGCAACAATTCTCCATATGTATCGGCGACGAAAAGCTCCTCGTCTGTAGGATGGTGTTCCACTGGTTGCGGTACCTGTTGAAGAACGATAAGATCAACTTTTTTGCATCCTGTTCGTGTTTCGACTCAGACACTGACACTGGGCACTGCGCGTTCTTTGTAACTTACTCCAGACTCGTTACTCCATTGTGGAGCTCCCCCGGGGACAGCGGGCTCCCGCTCAGGGATCTGGTATAAGGGAGACTGGAAGTAGTCTTGGTTGCTGCCTGCCATAGGCTGGAGAAGGATCTATGCGCAGGGGTGGTGCGAGTGGTGCTTGTACGCGTCGATGGTTCTACAGCATGCGGATGACATATCTAATTATGGAGAGACAACCAAACTATCAGCGAGCGTCTAAACGCTTTCTCATTGTATTAGTCTCCCGGCGCCCATTAGCGTCGTCTGGGCAAATGATGCAGCTGATAAGATATTTAGTAAACGGTCAATAAACTGCACCCCGGTCCCGGTACACATGAACGCGCAACGCGCAAGAAATTTATTACAGTTTTTATAATTCTAGCACAAAGTGTGTTTCCTGGCCACACCATAGGAAAGAGGTGAATCAAATACCAATAATACCCTCAAATTTTAAAGAATCGATATCAGTCTATGGGTATCCCAGCATACTCATCGTATCCGAGAGCAAGGTTCAAATTCTGTCATGAAACATCAGATCACCGCCATCCGCCAATCAATACCAGGGCACGTACCTGCAAGCACTGCGTTGCGGCGCCTTTGAGAAGATTGTCCAAACCACCCTAATCCTAGTCAATCACATGTCCTCGTACACAGTAAAGGCGTATACGTACCACCACCACAGCTCGATCGCCTTCACTATGCACTTGGAATCCTCCGACCGTCCAGCCGTGCTTGTTCTCGATATCCGGCAAGCCCGGAACGCCCACTTTGATATGCACCAGCTTCTCCCCGCCGTACTTCTCCTCGTACAGAGCCTTGATATCCCGTGCAGTAACCTTCTCACTAAGAGGCATGGACAACGTCGAGATGATACCGCTGAACCAGGGCGCGACAGAGGGAATGAATGCGACTTTGATAGGATTGGTGGGATCTGCGAGGAGGTTGGATAGGTGACGACCCGCTTCGCGCTCGTGGATGTGGTCTGTGAGCGAGTATGGACGGAAACCACCGGCGAGACTCTCTGGTGTAACCTTGGGCACCGTTATCGGTTCGCCATCTGGATCGTTCGCGCCTGCAACAGTCCCAGCACCGCTATATCCTGAGATACCAAACACCGTCGGCGAGCTCCCATGCTTTACGTACTTCAGCAACGGCGCGATAAGCAACTGCGTGGAGGTAGCATAGCATCCCGGGTTGGATATTCTCTTCGACTTTCGGATAGGATCGCGCCCATACAGCTCTGAGAGAAGGCGCAAAGAAGAACGCAAGCAGAAAAAAATACATGTAAACTTAGCAATTCAACGAGGTATTTACACAGACGCCTCACCAGGCAACCCATACACCCATCCTGATTCGAAACGGTAGTCTGCGCTTAGATCGACAATGACGCTTGACTCTCCGGAGCTACGCTCTTTTGCTCCACAATCAATCGCATCAACAAACGGCTTGCAGACGCCGTTGGGGAGCGCCATGACCCACGCGTCAACCTCCCCATCCTTCTCCATCCGCGCGACATCCTCCACGGACAAGTTGGTATGCGTGACTGCTGATTTTGTGTATCCCTGCAGAGAGTATCCTGCAAGCTGGCGAGATGAGACGTGCGTGAGATCGATGTAGGGATGGCCAGAGAGGAGAGTAGTCAAGGCCTGCCCTGTAAACCCGCGCGCACCGATCAAAGCGAGGCGCTTGGGCTCAGTTGATGTGGGCTGTGAGGTTGCAGCAGTAGCATACCCCCGAGAGCCGGAAGGAACTTGACGACGGGCAAGGGTGGAATATGACCTAGTGGCACCAGCTCCCGCACGGTGAGGGGGAGCAGAAGGGCCTACAGGCAAGTAGGCCCTTTCGAGCCTGCCTTTGGCCTCGAAATCCTTGACAATCTTCTGTACCTCGGCAACGTCCTGCACACCGTACCAAAACAGGCTCTTTCCGGCACGTGTGAAACTTCCATCAGCGCGCTCAAAGTGCCAGGAGCGGTTGTCATCATCGACCTGAGCAGTCCAGAAGAGCTTGCGATGGTCCTTCTTGATAGCGTTGAAGACATTGTCAACGACATTGTTAAGGACTCCACTGCGAGAGGCAAGAAGCTTCGTCATGATTGGCACTTCACCTTCAGGGCGGCTGACAATGGCAACCACATCCAGAGGTTCATCGCCATAAATGGTGTAAGGCGTCTTTTGGAGGTCATTGAGGACGCCAGTAACGCTTGAGTGGCCCGTGATCACCTCGGAGTCACGGTCATGAATCACTTGGCGGAAGCGATCGGCGCCAATACCCTCGATGCTGTTGTGTCTGAAGAGCCGGTAACCGCGGCGAATGAGGGTACCGGCGCCACTGTCTGTGAACAGCTCCCTCTGCAGATTATCGGCAGAAATGACGGCAACAGACGAGGAACGGGGTAGATGGTCAAGGAGCTCCTTGAATTCACGTAATTTGAGTTTGGTGCCGTACTTGACCCACGGCTCCTTCATGAGCTGGTCGTATTCCTTCAAAATAAAGCAGTTAGTGTACGCGGGGATATGTAATGGCAAATAAGACGTACCTCATCCAAATTGATGACATCCAACTTCTCGCCCGTGATGCCGTGGAACAAGCCTCCTTTCTCATTCAGGAAGACGATTTTCATCGGCTCGAGCTCCTTGGCGAGTTCTCCAGCGGCAATGTCAGCGTTGACATTGAGGATCTGACCGTCAGGTGTTTCAGCCAAGCTGGTGAGAATGGGCAATGCGCCTGCTCTGATGGACGCCTCGATAGGACGCTTGTCGACGCGAGTGATATTTCCGACGAGCTTGTACTTGTCTTTGTCGAGATAATCGGCGGTGAATACGCCAGAGGTGATGGGGCGGGCACGAGTGCCTAGCTTTTCCAGTGCACCGACGAGCTTTAAATTTTCCTCGAGGAACACTCGACGGGCGATCTGAAGGGTTTTCGCATCTAAGGAGAGATTAGCCATCAAGACCTAAGAATAGCAGGTCGAATTTCGTACCGGTGACACGGATACCATCGATATAATCCGGAACAACGCCCTCTGCCTCGATGATATCATTCAACTGTGGTCCAGCACCATGAAGAACCACTGGGTAGAGGCCAACACGATACAAGAAGCTCAGGCTGAGAGCCAGCTCATCTATGTTGTCCAATACTGCTCCTCCGACCTTGATAACAGCAAACTTTGCGGGCTGAGAGGGATGCGAGGAAGAGGAGAATATGCGAAGGTGTCGCTCGACCTCTCGTTTAGTTCCAATGGAATACAAAAGTCTAGTTATCGTATCCTGTGGATAGAGTACATTGAGGAGTGATAGTGTGGATTGAATTTGCGACGCACCCTGTCAGTCTGGGCTACTGATTGGATGGACCGAACAGACACATTTTCACGACGCCTCACTGCGGTAAAGGCAGCTTGGCGCTGACCAGCAACTCGAACGGCCCGCTTGGCGACCTGTGAAGTGAGGGTCGAAAGACGAGAGGCAGCCAACATGACTTGATAGTATTTTCCAGACAGTTGAATGGGTAGGAGACAATGTTTAACAGCGTTTGTCGAAGTCGTCCAGCTCACGCTTGCTTTGAAATAAATTTATATGAGCTCTGATGGACGTTTTTTGCTGTTGGTTGCTGTGTATAGAATGTTTCATTCCGGCTGCTCCCTAGGCCTGACCGGCATAGACTGCCATTTCAATCAAGTTCCACACTTTCTACATACCAGGTACTCCTGCGTTCATGGAGCTCCTTGACCACCTAGCGGAAGCATGACTATCAATGGAACCTCTACAGATTCATGTGCACTAAGTCTCGACCACGAGACCACGGTAGAGGAGTGGCATGGTCTGACTCAGACATGCAGCCGTCGGATCCCTTAACCGTAACACTCTGGCGACCAACGCGACACACTACGGTGGGTATGCGGAGCTCGACGTGCACAACATGTTTGGACTCTTGGAGGAAAAGATGACAAACCTTGCTGTCCAATCTGTCCTGCCCAGAAAGCGTCCGTTCTTGATCAGCAGATCTACCTTCTCCTCTGCTGGAAAATGGACGGGTCACGAATTTACTCGTTGAAATAAGGCAGGATATTAACGTCTCTGGTAGCTTGGCGACAACTACAGCGAGTGGCAGTACATGTACCTCAACATCCAAGGCATGCTACAGTTCCAGATCTACCAAATTCCGATGGTCGGCGCTGGCATGTGGGTTCGGTAGGTGTCTTGCGCAATGTAAATCGATGTCTGTTGACGAGCCACGCAGCAGCACCGACGAAGAGCTGTGCAATCGTTGTATGCAGCTCTCTGCGTTCACGCCTTTTTACAGGAATCGTAACATGTATGGTGT